>CAEFZY010031304.1:0-22220 GCA_903066815.1 Brachyrhaphis roseni
TTTTTTGTGTGTGTTTTACAGGCAGAAATACAAAATTACATCACAGAGGTAAGATTTACAGACACACACACACACACGTGATGTTGCCCTCCTGCCCGGATTTGCCTGGAAATGAAAATACAAAACTGAACCAGAGCAGCAAACATCTGTTTATCAAACGCAGTCTATATAAGCATACAACTGCAAATCAGGATTCATTGCGATAGACCAGGGTGTCAAACTCACTTTCGTTTTGGGGGCAAATGAGAGCACAAGAGAAGAGCAGAAGAAAACTTATGTTTTTTTATCAATAACAATATTTATTCTTAATCTGTTGGTAAGAGATGAGCGCCTTACGAAGTCAACACCTGATTTTTACTTTTGCAAAATTTACCAACTGTAAATTTCTTGTGCCCAAGCAGATAAGCAGTATTTCAAAAGAGGGTCACATAAAAAGTCATGGCGGCCCAGACTTGCCCCACGGGCCTTGAGTTTGACACATGCGTGATAGACCAATGTAAAGTATTGTACTTGCAAAGCTATTTTTTTATTTTTTAAATTTGAAATGTTTTACAGTCTTTTCAGTGCTGCTACAGCTGAAAAGTTTCCCTCATCCTCGTTGCACGGTCAGCCATCTTGGATGGGTCGTTTCTGCAAAAAGATAAATGTTCAAGTCTCGTCACCGTTGGATTTAGGTCTGCACTTTGACTTTCCGTCTAATTCTGGAGCTACACAAACAAGGACGGATCTGTTGTCGCCGAACACATCTTTCCAGCGTGTGCTGCTTGACACAGTTTGCCCACATTTAAATGAGGCACCATGCATGCTTTCAGAGGAAAGTGTGTCCATATTTATTTATATGTATTTATGCAAATAAAACCCTGAGAAAATAGCGATGCATTCTCAAAGGCCAGAGCTGCATCAAAACACCCTGTGGAAAAGCTGCTGAAGGTAATTTTAATAAAAGGCAAAAAAGTTTGACTACTGGGGTTTGTTTAAAAAAAATAACCCACGCGACTTATTAAGAAACTTCAGTACAAACATTTTTACTCAAATCAGAATTTGTTCCTAAATGTTTGAGTAGTGCGTTCCATGTTTCATCGCCTCTTAGACCTGCTGTGTTTATGGGTGGAGAGTGGATGACTGCAGATAGCGCGAGTCATTCGGGAACAAATTGGACCGCTTGGTGAATTTCCCTCCACAGTCTCTGAGTAAAGGCTGGAGGATGCAGAGGAGCATCACGTCCACCGTCAACGTCAGTCGCCGGATTTTGTCTGGTGGGAGTCACTTCATAAGCTCAGCAGACGACGGGCGATGGCCGACAAAAGCAAAGACGACTCGGGGAAGACGTCAGGTTGCATCCGCTCCTGCTCGCTCTAAAGTTTAGCAGCAGATGTCTTGGCTGCTGAGTTCGGGTGATTCACGTTTAAATATTTTAGATTTTTCCCCCACCCCATTTTCTAAGGACTTAAAATAGCTCTCAAAAATGCTTATGCATCTATTTTCTTCACATTTTGAGAAAAAGAAAATCACGTACCAGGCCAAAACATTATTTTTTTTACTACTAATATAGATCTGAAAAGTGTGGTGTGCACTTGTATTTAGACCTCTTTACTGGACTATCCCTAAATAAGATGCAGGGCAGCCAGTCATCTTTAAAAATCATGCAATTTGCAAATAGAGTCCCGCTGTGTGTGATTTAATTTCATAAATCCAGCTCTAACTAGAAGGTCTTAAAGGAACTTCGCGTTATTGTGCCATTATTGATAAATTTACTTGAAAATGGTCTCAAAACGTCAATAATATAATTCATCACAATAATCACCGGGATAATTTATTGTTCAGGAAAATTTGCTATTGCGACAGCTGGGCCTGGATCTGAACAGTCATGCACTGTTCAGATCCAGTGCATGATCTGAACATCATGCACTGATGTTCAGATCAGGACGAATCTGCCACAGATCAGATTCGTCCTGATCTGTGGCAAATCGCAGTAAAATACATTGAAATCTGTTGTTCTAACATGACAAAATGTACGACACAATCACGAAACTTTTCACATGGTAGAAAATCTTTTTTGGCTTCTCAAACCAGTAGTGAGGTGTAGAAGTCCAAATGTGGAAAACGAACAATTGCTCTCGGAAACTAGTCTCTCCTCGGAAACCACAAGACAAAACTGAGACGTGTGGCAGGAAACCATCTCAAATCTGCCTCTCTTGTTCGCCTCGGCTCCTTCGTCGCAAAGTGGCTCGCCCTCCTAAGGC
Organism: Brachyrhaphis roseni; assembly: GCA_903066815.1. Taxonomy (NCBI): domain Eukaryota; kingdom Metazoa; phylum Chordata; class Actinopteri; order Cyprinodontiformes; family Poeciliidae; genus Brachyrhaphis; species Brachyrhaphis roseni. The sequence goes on from CAEFZY010031304.1 coordinate 2,244, forward strand.
TTGCCCTCCATCTGATAATGTCACAGAAGTCTTCAGTAGCAATTCCCTCGCTGACATCAGAGAGACGGGCGACGCGAATCCGGTCACATCCTGTCGCCGTTCCTGCTTCCGGTTTGGTTTGCCGTTTCCACCTTCTTCTGTCTCACATTTTACATGCTCTTTCAAGACGAAAAAAAAAAGAAAGCAAAGAAAGTCAAACTGTAACAAACGTGACGCTGTGGCCGTGACTCTGCAGTGCCCTTCGGGGCCGCAGTGTTTTTTATTTTTTTGCGAGGCCAAATGTGCCGCAGTGGCCCAATAATTAAAGCGGGCATGAATAGAAGGAGGCTGGAAGAGATGAAGAGATAGAGAGAGAAAGCGAGAAGACGGCTCATTATTTTAGCTGCTACTGAATCTCGCACGCAGCACAAGAACACGAGACCCGCATGAGAGTCGCTCACATTGCGCAGCTGCTGATGGGAAAAACCGGGGAGCAGAGAGTTGGTGGAGAATTGCGTTTGGGCCCCCAAAATGATGACAGAAGAAGAAATCAGGCAACGGAAATTGTCAATAACATGCAGTTATTGTGTTTCCGAGACCTCGTGCCGAGGTTGTGGCCCACTTATGCCTGTACCAGATTCACCAACCGGTCGTCGAGGTTTCAAATCTTGTCCACCGGGGGGGTCACACCGCATAGCTGCTGCGTCCGCTGCACTCCTGCCCAAATTCAAATAAATGAATCTTTCCCATCTGTCATCTGGCAGAGCGGCGGGCAGATGGATGCTGATGATAGCTGAGAGGAGCATTTCAGTAAGCAGTAATTCACTCCACTTTTTTTTCTGTTGTCAGTCATTTTGACTTGACGGCATCAAAAAAAAAAAAAAATTCAGTCGTTTTCTATTTTTACCGGCCAATTTTTATGGTGATATTAATGACGAATTCATCTCATTTTCCTTCGATTTAATTAATATTCAACAAGTTGAACAGATACTCCAGATTCCGTCACACATAAATCAGATGAACACACCTAACGTTTTCTCTGCAGAGATACAAAGAAACAAAAACATTAACCTAAAGTTGCAATCCTGAACTTTTCACCTACAAAGGATGGAAATATGAACGCCTTAAGAAATGATTATTTTAGCAAAACTCATTTGTGCCACAATGAAATGTAACTGAAGCAGTTTTTCCAATCCAAGCTTTTAAAGTTGTTTATTCTGCCACCACACACAATGAGGGAAATGGTGAGAGAGATGATAAAAGAACGTCCGCTATTGGAGAACTGTGACAAAGAGAGGCACTTTTTCTATTGCCACCACCTTTACGAGGAAAGAAAATAGTTGCGGTCGGCGCTGTGTGTGAGTTAGGAGGCTCTGCCTGCCGGGAGTGGACAGGATTGCTAAGCAGGCGGCGGCGGAGGTGACGAACTCGTCCTGGAGCGCCGCCAGGCCACTGCGGTGCTGCGGTTGTTTCAGACTCACAAGACAGGAGACGGTTCGGACCTCTGCGCCAGAGACGCAAACCTGGACCAAAATGTCCTCCAGCTGTTCGATGAGGAAGGTTAAACGCTGTCCTCCAGGCTGATTGATTTCGCTCCAAGCGATTAGCGCTGTAGTGAGTTACAGCCGGGGCGGATTAGTCGGACCGAGGCTGGATTTGTACGAGGTTGGTTTTATTTCACGCTGAATGGATCGAGTTTGTGGCAAAAAGTTCAGGTAACGTCCAACAGTTGCCTTAGTCTATTAATTATCTGCTTGTAAGTGTTTCCACCCAGTGAAAAGGATAGAAATCCTTATTTTATTGTCAGAAAATCTAACTATTTTGAATGCTTGAATAACAAATAAAGTAATTGTCTTACCTACAACTCAGCTTTTAACAAAAGAGTGACAGGTTGTAATTATTTCAACTTCCTTTGCAACAATCACATGTTCCATTAGCTTGAAGTGACTAAGCAACATGTTAATGTGAAAAGATTTTATAGAGTTCCTTAAAGAAACATGTTGACAGCTAGGTTGCTGAAGTGAAATTAACAACAAAGCACAGATGAAATGTGCGAAGAGAAGGACTTTTAGCTGCTTCCATTCACAGCTGCAGTGTATTCTGGTGACAAAGACAAATGCGTTAGAAATGACAGCGCTCTTAAAACCTTGGACAGGGTGCCGATCTGATAGATATCCGTGGTAATACTCCACGATCTTCAGCAACTTTTTTCTCGAATTTAACTTTTGCAAAAGTGCTAACTGACGCCCCTCAGTTTCTTCCACTCACATAAATTCCTTCTGTCTGGGACTCCCAAAGCGTCTAATGTCGTTTTTTACTCAGGGATTTTTACGGTTGGACTTGACGTTAATGATTTTGTGCACTTGCAGCAGAGTTGGTTTCGTCCTGTGAATTCCTCCGTCTCGCCAGTGAATCATCTTCACGGAAGCTGCCCGGTCCGCCGTGCGGATTTTCTTCTCCGTTTAGCCTCGGAGCCGCTCGGATAGCAGCAGTTGAGTTACTGTATCCTAGCAACACAGTCCAGCGCTTGCATTTATTTCACACTGTTGCAAAGAGACGGTGGACAGCAGAGCTGTCAGCATCCTGTCAGAGGAGGGGGAGCGGGAGGCGGCAGAGGGAATCTCCCACCTTAGAAAAACCGGTCAAGTATTCACGGCGCCTCCGTGAACGATGCCAATCCTTTCCGTTCCTTTTTGCACTTTTCTTTTCAGATGCCGGTCGTCATTTCAGAGTGTTTCCTTCTCATCCTGCTCCCTGATGTAAACATGACACTTTCTCTTCACTGACGTCAGCGACAGGAACGGCGCCCTTCGGCCTCCTCTTCCTCCCTCGACATGTGTCCCAAGAGGCGAGAAAAAAAAAACAAAACAAAAAAGAACAAGACCTAATCAATCACTCGAGCCGTCCAGCCGTTTGTTTTTCATTATTGTTCGTCCTGCTCATTCATTAACCGTCTCTTCGCTCCCTTTAATCTATTTTTTTCCCCCCATTCTTCGTTTGTTTTCTTGTTATAAATCTTGTTTTCATTTTCCTTCTTTCCACCCCAAATAAATAAATGTTTTCCTATCTTACCGTCTTTTTGTTTTATTTCCCCTCACTCAACAAATTATGCTCAAAAGTCACTGTGGTGACTAGAAAGAAAAGCCGATAGTAATTAATCAATGATTTAACTCTTTTTAATCCCTTGCAGTCCTATAAAATACGTCATTACCTTCTTCCCTGTACCCCGTCTGTCCAGGTGGTTCGGGATCAGATCTCCCATTGCACGGTGAAGCTGCGTCAGACGACAGGACTGATGGAGTACTGCCTGGAAGTCATCAAGGAGAACGATCCCAGTGGCTTCCTGCAGGTGAAAGGACTTCTGGGAAATTTCGGAGTAAAGATCGACGGGGGTTCATTTAGTTTTTTTTCTCCCAGTAATGTACCGGTGTCCCGTTTCAGATCTCGGACGCTTTGATCCGGAGGGTCCACATGACCGAGAGCCAGTGGGGGAAGGGAACCCTGACCCCGAGGATGACCAGTGACTTTGACCTCACCCTGGACAGCGGGCCCCTCCTGCAAACCATCCACCAGCTGGACTTTGTGCAGATGAAAGGTGAAGGAGGGGACGGCTCCCAGAGATTTTCCAATTCTCCTGTTAAATCTTCCTCGAACAATAAAGCGAGGCTTCTGCGTCAACCACGTTATCAAAATGTAAACCTCTCAGATATTTAGGCATGTAGTGCACACTTCCTGGGATCTGCTGCTCTGTTCTGCTGGTGTCCTCCTTTATCCGTGGCAGCAGCCTCTTGAGTCTGGAGTTAAAGAAAGCTTGTTTTTGAGCATGACCTGTTTAGCTCTCACACAGAAGCTGAACCTCAAACTGGTTTCATATTCAGGACTATGCAGAAAACGTCGGAGGTTTATGATCGTTTTAGCGTCCCTACATTTAGTCGAAACTTCTTGAAAAGTCTGTAGACATTATTCATGGAAGCTGTTGATTTATGTATCAGAAAGAGCAGCGCTTAGATCTGGAGCATGGATGTCTTTTCATATCTCACTCTGTATTTTTTTTCTTTCTTTCCCTCTCTCCTCAGTCCCAGCTGCTCCCATCCTCCAGCTAGAAGAATGCTGTACCCAGAACAACAGCGCCACGTTGTCATGGAAACAGCCGCCGCTCTCCACCATCGCCGTCGAGGGCTACATCCTGGAGCTGGACGACGGAAACGGAGGGCCGTTCAGGGTAGGGATCTAACGCGGCGCCGATGCTTGTTTCTTTAGACGGGAACAGAGAAATGAGAAGGAAGCCGGATTTTTTGGAAGACGACCGGCGACAGAACGGAGGATGTGACAGCAATGTTCTGGAGCTGGAATTTAACCGTGAGATCAAAACCCTTAAAAGCCTGTGGCACGGCATTTTATGGCAGTGAATGAGCCACTACCAGGAGAACACACTGCAAAAAAAATTATATCTTACCAAGTATTTTTTTTTTTTCTTCTTTGGTTTAGTTTTTGTGCAAAAATCTAATAAGACAAAATTAACTTCTAAGTAATTTTTCAGCAATATACAGGTCTGGAAAAAAATTAAGAGACTACTTAAAATGATCAGTTTCTCTCATTTTATTTTTTATAGCTATATGTTTGAGTAAAATAAACGTTTTTCTTTTATTCTACGAACTCCTGACAACATGTCTTCGAAATCCCAAGCAAAAATGTGGTACTTATTTGTGCAGCGCTTTCAGACCTCAATTTATGCGAAGGAAACAAGTTCATATTCATTTAGAAACAACAATACTGATGTTTTAACTCAGGAAGAGTTCAGAGATCAATATTTGGTGGCACAGCCATCAGGTTTTCAATGGGATTCAGTGCAGTGGTCTTTTATTTTATTTAATTTTTTTCCTGAGCTTATTTTAAGTTAATACTTCTTTAATATTTTGTTTTTTAAAGAAGCACTAGTTCCACTGGCAAATTATTTCACATATAACCTGGGGAAATGTCTCACTGTAAGTGAAATAATCTTCCAGTTGTAGTTTTTCAGCAATTATTTACCTAAAACAAGCTCCTGTATCTTATTGAAAAGTTACTCATGAGTTCGTTTTGTCTTATTCCAAGTGTGCAAAGATATCCGCACTGCAAACTGGACCAGAAGCACTCGGTGGGACATTGTGTGTTTTCTCAGCGCAGCTGCCAGCCGGGACGATTCTGCATGAAGTGCGATCTGGGATCAAAGTGGTCTCCAGACCCACGCAGAGACTCACCGTGTAATCTATCCCTCTCTTCGATTCCCTCCCTCGCACCGCACCGGATCTTTGCTCGGCTTTGTCAGGACAGCGACCCGTCCCTCCTGAACTGTTCCCTCCTGTACAAAAGCTGTGGATATCCATATCTGTTAACATTTCGCCCCCAGCCTAGGATTTAAGCGATCTGTTATTAGAGCGCTGTGAAAGCTCAACGAGTGAGGTCTATTGTTCTCTATGTTCTGGGGTGGGGGAAGGAGAGGATGTAGTTTTATTTCTTAAATGCAGAAGAAGAAAAAACCCTGAGGCAGATTTCTCAGGCTCAGCACATGGAGTGAGAGAGAAGGTAGGAAAACAAAAGGATATTCTGAAGTGCATTTAAATGTATGTGTTGCTCAGCCTTCAAGATATGTGGCTTTTCAGGCTTTGTTTATTTTGCTTAAAAAAAGCAGCAAAGGTTATTTTTCTCTACTATTATACAGTAGAGGAAACAAGTGTTCATTTGACGTGAAAAGATGGGAAATTTTAAAGGGGCATGTAAAAATCAAAAATATTTGAGCTTTATATCATGTTATAAAGTTATCCCCTCATCAAAAACACACCTGGAGCGTTGCCCTGATTCTAATCTCCATGGCAACCATTCAGCTGTGCAAAACACCGGGGTGGACCTAGCTCCGCCTCTGAGACGCAGCTCGGTATCCAGGCCTCTGAGCTTTGGCCTCAGAGAGCAGCCTCCCTGCAGATCCTTCTCTCGGCTCCTTCGGACTAGCCAGCAGCAATTAGCAAACACCTGGTGGAACTGTGCGTCTGCTGAGCTCATTATAGGAGCTACCTTCGAGTAAAACGCTGGTAAAAGCATTGTTAAAGGGTTAATAGAGGAGCCATGTTGTTAAAGGGTTAATAGAGGAGCCATGTTGTTAAAGGGTTAATAGAGGAGCCATGTTGTGGCGACTCCCTGAAGGCGGAGTTTCAGAAACAGCAGACATTTCTTAAAGAAACAAAGTCCCAATTTCAAAGCGTAAAATTATGAAGTCAAATTTCTTTTAAGTCGTATTTGATACATGCAACATTTTCTAACACTCAAAGCTGACACAGTTACTTGATTGTGCTGTAAAACAGAACTATGTGTCTTGAAGACACATAAATACTGCCCCTTTAATACAGTACAAAAGTGAATGACTACTGCTGCAGTATCCAATCTTGAATCATCAAGTGTGTCCAGTAACTAATAACCGGTTACAAACAGTGCTACAGCTGGGAAATATTTCTACAGTCGTGGTGTTTGTGTGTGTTTCACAGCATAATATCTGAAGATTCAATTTTGCGACTCCTCTGTAAATTGGAAATAATTTCCACACGTTTCCATTGCATCATTTTAACTCCCACACCATATGAAGCGACATTTTGCCAGAAAACTATGCACTAAATAACGAGGGAAGTTTTCTCTCTCCATCCTCTACTCTCTGACTCACCGAGTCCAACCAACGCAGCCTCCCGCTGAGCCTGGCGACTCGCGTCTCCCCCTCCCCCCGATTCTCCCCAACGTCTATTTATACACCGGCGAGCCCACGCCCCGCTCCGCTCCACAAGCTCACGCCGTCGCTTACCGCCTCCTCCATCAAATCCAGCAGGGACCCCTCCGTTCGGTGTCATAATTACGCACTTGATGCATTTGGCTGGGCTAACGGGAAGCTGGTGTGTGTGTGTGTGTTCTGCAGGAGGTGTACGTGGGGACGGAAACCATCTGCACGGTGGATGGGCTCCACTTCAACAGCACGTACAAGTCCAGAGTGAAGGCGTTCAATTCCAGCGGAGTGGGCCAGTACAGCAAGACGCTGATCATGCAGACCTCTGAGAGTAAGTTGAGCATCGCCGCCTCCTTCCTGCTCGGTGGATGAGATTTACAAAAAGCTAAACTGCAGCACTTCCCAGAGATTATTCCACTAGTTAGTGCCATCCAAAGGTTCGATAATTAATCGCAGTTAATATAATCGATTTCAGTTAAAGGGGCGGTGTTATGTTAAATAGACTTTTTTTTTAGCTTTACGTCATGTTACTCACGCATCAAAAACGTACCTGGAGTGTCGCTGTGATTCTTAACTGCATGTTTGAGAAATCCTTGAATCTCCCGCGGCAACCATTCAGCTGTGCAAAACGCCTGGATGGACCTAGCCCCGCCTTCAAGACGCAGCCCCTCCTCTGTAGTTTCCAAGCCTCCCAGCTTCGGCCTCACAGAGCAGCCTCTCCGCGACTCCCCCACTCAGCTCCCACAGACTAGCCAGCACCAATTAGCAAACACCTGGTGGGACTGAGCATCTGCTGGGATCATTATAGGAGCTACTTTTGAGTGAAACGCTGGTAAAAACGTTGTTAAAGGGTTAATAGAGGAGCCATGTTGTGATGACTTCCTGAAGGCGGAGCCTCAGAGAAGAGCAGGTAGAGACAGAGGCCCAATTTCAAAGCGTTAAATTACAAAGTCAAATTTCATAGTCATATTTGATATATAAAGCATTTTTATCACAAGTGAAGCTGACATAGATACTTGATTGTGCTATAAAATGAAAGCACATAATGCTGCCCCTTTAATCCAATGGATTATAGATTTATTTTACGATGTTTAAATTTTGTTTAAAATCCAAATGCACTTGTGCTGTGCATAATCGTTTCGTTAATGGACAAGCCTAGTCCTTTTGTAAGCGAGCAATTAAATTTGTAAGTGCGATTAATCACAACTAATCATTCTGACAGCCCAGCTTTAAGCAGCGCTGATCCATTTAGTCAAAGGATTCCGGATTGTCAGTCGTCAGCGTTTGGGATTAAAGTTGCTCTCTCCCACAAAGTTTGACTCCGGAGAGAGCCAAGAAAGTAGATCCATTATCTTCTAGCGGGCCAAACTCCCAGGAAGCAAACTGATTTTCTTTTTGGGAAAGTAGAGCCACTTGATAATCTGTGCAAACTGTGTGAAAGCCATTGTTAAGCCGTGTCATATTCTTTACAAAACATGTCCACCAGAAAGCTTACGCAATTAGACTTACACCTTAAGTCATCACTTTGCCTCACACGAGGAAATTTAAGGCAGATTGTATCTGAAAGGCCTGCTGTGGGCTAAAGTAAAAAATCTTTTATTTTTTACTTGTGTTCTGGAGAATGGCAACAAATTTCATTACTTTGGGAGTTATAGGAGGCTTTTCATCCTTAAATACTATGATTGATATTACGCTTATCCAAACAAAGCAATTACAATGTTGTTTGCAGAGCATTTAGACTTTAGCTGTACAGAGTCTGGAGCAGTAGGATTTTATTTGATGGTGTTATGGTTCACTGTGTTAGGGGACAGTGAAAGAAAGATTTCACTGTAAGAAAGATGAATGTACATTTGTTTTCTAATTATGGTCAAATTAATTATTTCATATTCCTACTTGGTAACGATTTAAAGGATCATTTCACTGTTTCGAAGGCTAAGAACTGCCTCATTATTCAAAATCTAAAATAGCTTGATGAGATTATTCTATTCTAAGCAGAGACAATTTTGTAAATTACATAAAATTTTTGATTCCTTACAAAAGAAGGAGGCTTGACTCTTAACCAATAGAAACCAAACGTTGTTTGGATAAATGTTGCAAAACAAAATAAATGTACGCTTCACTGAATTAACTGTTGAAAGCTATGATATTGTAATAAGCAGTCTTAGGTTAATGAAACCTGAAACTGCTTTGTTTTGTTTTTGAGAGCACAAACATTAGCATCTTTGCATTTGTCATTATATAGAAACAACCTTAGATCGTTACAACTAAAATATTCTCACAGCCGTGGATTCTTGCACTTCTTTGTGTGTGTTGGGAATAAGGCTGTGATTGCATCAGCTGTTTATCCTGACTAGAGTTGACTAAACGATATTTTTTGTGTGGTTACAATCGTATCTTGACTCCATAAAATCTATAGAAGAAATAGTGAAGCTTAAAGACTAAAATCTTGCAGTTGTTTTTAAGTGATGTTCAGTTATTTGGCGTCACTTTCAGCTGATTTCTGTTTCAATGTATTGTAATACAACAACTTAATTCTTCGACGTGTCTACTGCAAGATTTCAGTCTGATTTGAATAGGAATATTTTTAAGCCTTTAAGCCCGTGACGTCCAGCATCATCTGCTTGGCGTGTAATCCACTCGTGTTCTCGCTTTGCCATTAGTTAAATGCTGCTCTGCATAGTTAAGGAGTCATAGTCATCCATCTGTGGACCTGAAAACCCCCGACAGCATCCAGAACGACCTCTCAGCATCTGTGTAGTCTAACCTTGCAGACAAAATCAGCTTTTAGGGGTTTTTTTTATTTTTTTTGCAGCCATCAACCTGAGCAGACTGTGTTTTTATTTTGTCGGCTTTTATGAGAGAAAAAACAACATCCTCTTTATTTTCATTGTATGTTCTCTGATGTTTTTCCTTTTCCTGATTCTTTGGTTGGTTTTGAGGAAATCCCCTGGTCTTTGACCGCCGGTGGTGAACCGGCTTCCCTGATCAAATCTGCTTTTGTATCTTCTCCGCTCTCCCTTCCCAAATCCCCTCCACACTGTCTGCGCCGCTGCTTCGCTCGGCTCTTCCTCCCTCTTACCTCTCCCCCCCGACCCCCGCTTCTTTTCTTCTTCTACTCTCTCTCCCTCTTCACGTCGTCACATTTCAGCTGGACTCCCTCCATGCGATATTCAGTCTATAGGCACAGGTATGGACGGCCGTCACGGCCGACTTCTTCCGCTCTAATCCTCCCCGGGCCTCTGCCTGTTTCATCAGTGAGGTCGTCACACTCCGACCAGCAGGGGGGCAGTTTGCTGCTCTGTGGGCTCCACATATTAAACATTTAATACGGCCCCCTAATAAATGTCTGTGTCTTATTTCCTTTGAGAAATCAAACCGGGGTAATAGAACGATGCCACGCGCTGGGACGCTGAAAGCTGCAGACGTTCAGGAACGGTGGAGACCATAGAAACAGCAAAAGCCCGCCTGCTTGACTCCCATGTTTCCCTGTTTAGACGATGAAAATGTGATGTTACCGTTTTCAGGCCTGAATCAAGCAGTTTTTGCAATCTTAGCTGTTAGGTTTGGAGTGCGAGGACATTGGGTTTTCTACGTGGGACCATTACTGGTGGTTCCTGTGTTTGCTTAACTTTCTCCGTCAATTTTATTTAAATCTATTGGGTATCCTACCCCTGCATTAAAAAAAAGGAAAAATTGAAAGGATTTGCTTGTAGATGGGCCATGTGTAATCTGGTGAGGAAGAAAAATGCAGATATGTGCATCGAAAGATGTGTAATGTCATCAGTGACTAGATAGTCGCTATAAATTACAATATCAAAGCAGTAGAAGACTTTAAAACACTGAAATTATTCAAAACAATTATTTTGTACTTCATTTACAATAATCACAATATTGTTCAGTCCCTATCATAGTTTACCTATCATATAAGTATTTGAAGTGAAGTTCTGTTGTAAGGTTATAAGGATTTAATATCTTGCCTACAATAGATAAATCTCTTGGCATCTACTTTCAGAGCAAATTTTGATTTGATGATCTTGGGGCTAAAGCTAACCGCTAACCAAAACGGTGCCAAGACCAAAGCGGACTTCTATCCACTCCAGTGTTAGAAACAGAACAGGAGTTCATGGAAACAATGTTTTATGAAGGTTTAAATCCTGCTCATGTTTTCATTTGGCCGTTATTTGCATAAAAGTCTACGGTTATTTACACAGGAAATGGAGGTCCATCATTGACCGTCTTCCAAAGTGAAACTGTCATTTTCCCAGTTTTAATTCTCAGCCTTTCAGACCGTTGAGAATCCTTCACGTGTTTCCACTCCTTAATATTTGCTTTTTGTTTTGAACCTGATTATTGTCATCAAATTACATCTCACACATGATTCTGCTTTCCTTCGCTCTTCAAAAGCAGCTAACGACAGGAAACATTTTCTGTTTTCAGTACTCGTTTCCATCAGGAAGAACATTGGTGGTGCACTGCCTCCAAGCTAAATTTCCTTTGTAAATACACATCTGCTTCACAAGATAGCATTCGCTCCAAACTAGAGTGACATTTTTGAGATTGCAGGAGTTTTTTTAAAGGCGGTAGAAATCCGCTTTCATCTTGGCTCCTGACTTCAGCCTCCAGGAGCAACTAATCTGGATTAGGAATTAGGAAAATTAGTTAACCGCTGCTGGTGAGATATGAGCCTTAAATCCCATCAATAGAACTTCACATAAATATACTAACTATACTGTTTTTTTGGGGGGGTTTTAGTATTTACCAGTTAAGATTTTGACTGTTTGACTCAGATATATGATTTAAGAACATAATCAATAACTTACAGAGTTTATAACAAGTTATAGAGTTTAACTATAAGGATTATTAACATAATATAATCATGGTCTTTCATAAAGATGTTTTTACAGTGTAGCTTCTCCTCATTTACCCACCACCCTCCTGATTCATGTCACGTTTGTTAAAGCGCCGTCATTGCGCCGCTTCTTGCGCTGAGCGATGTGATTGACAGTGAGGCGTTCTCCCTGTGTACCGCGCAGTTGCCTGGTTCACCTTCGACCCGGCGTCCGCTCACCCCGACATCGTCTTCTCCAACGACAACCTGACGGTGTCGTGCAACAGCTACGATGACCGGGTGGTCCTGGGCAGCGCCGCCTTCTCCCGCGGCGTCCATTACTGGGAAATGACGGTGGACCGCTACGACAACCACCCCGACCCGGCCTTCGGCATCTCTCGCGGCGACGTCCTGAAGGACGTGATGCTGGGGAAGGACGACAAGGCCTGGGCCATGTACGTGGACAACAACCGCTCCTGGTTCATGCACAACAACTCTCACACCAACAGGTAAGGGACTGTTTGTGTGGAAATATCCAGAAGTTGCCGCCACATTGATTGCGTGTGATTCCCTTTGTGTGACGGCGCAGGACGGATGGTGGCGTCGCTAAAGGATCGACGATAGGAATGTTGCTGGACTTCACACGTCGGATCCTCATCTTCCTCATCAACGATGAGCAGCAGGGTCCCGTTGCCTTCGAGAGCTTGGAGGGCGCTTATTACCCCGCCATCAGCCTCAACCGTAACGTCCAGGTAGGAAACCACGCTGCACTTTCCTGGAGTTAAACGCTTCCTTTTTTAAAAAATCAGGTCTGTCGTTCATGGCACAAATATTTTTTGTATTTATTTATCGTGATAATTTTCTTAGCGTGATGAGAATTTTGATTTATCATTGTTGCGATAAATTCTAAATGATGATGTTTCAAACCCCCCAAAAACTGTCCGTACTGTCGGAAGTGTTCGTTTTAGTATTCTCTCCACTTTGAATGTTACGTGACCTTTTGGGAAAAAAAGACAACTTATAATTTTGATGAGCATCAACTACAGGAAATGTGTTGCCATTCTTATATGACCACTATTTTATTTGCATTTTAGCGTCTAAAAGGAAAGAAAAGGATGAAACTTTTGCAAAAAAAAGAGGATAAATACATTATTTTTTCAGACACAATTTTCAGCCTAGTGAAAATAAATTTTAGTGAGACTCTGTTGTAGAAATCCAATGCTATTGAATATAACTATAACTGCTAAAACCTGCATTTGGTATTACATGTACATTTCAAAATATCAGCTGGTTTATATTCTTAAGAGCCACTGCGGCTCTGGAAGTTTCTGTGAAGCTTGAGAACGAAGCTCTACAGCTCCACCTGCAGGGCAAATCTTGCCTCAACCTTCCTCTGTATGAATATTTGTAGGCAAATGTTTTGTTTTTCTTCAGGTCACTCTTCACACTGGGCTACCCATCCCTGACTTTTACACGCCCGGGGAGGCAGACCCAACGAGCTCCGTGTGCTGAAGACCGCAGCGAAACCTCCCCAGGATTTGCCCCTTCCCCACCCCGTCGTAGACCTCTAACCCCGCCCTCGCCCTCCTGATCTCGACTCTCCGTCTGTCGCCCCGACCTAATGACCCCCATGACACTCCGTCGGAGGCCTCATGACAGCCCTAAGCCATGCCTTTTTCATGCCTAAGCTTTGGCCATGTGCAGGACAGTGCATATGGTGCCTATGACTCGTATTCTTAGGGAAGACGGGATGTTTCACCACGACGTCCAGAGGACGCCGTAAGATCAGTAACGAAAGCAATGAACTGAAGGAGTATTTTTACATTTCTCAATGTCTTCACGCGCATTGAGTCAAGACTAGGCATGGGCTGGTGTGAAACTCTCAAGTAAAGTATAAAATAGATGTTTTTTTTGTTCCTATCATTTTGTACATTTATATTTCAGGATTTTTAGACAGGCATCAACATTTGTTCTCCCACTCATCCCCTCTTAAAATGCACATATACATAATATATCCCCAAATATCCAATTCAAACTAAAATTAAAAAAATACTCTATTGCTCCCAAAGTGTTGTAACTCAAATTATTCGAGTTAATATTAAGATTATGATGGATTATTACTGAGTTTTTCCCTTCAGTTTTCCAGCTACTTGTCACCAAAGTTTAATCTCAGGCTTTTCTGTTACTTTAGCAGCTGATAAGTCAAAGTAGGTTCTCTCTAAATAGGAAAGCATCTATCAAGATAATCAGGATTTGCTGTAATAACAAATCTCTTGTTTGAGATATGGGGACAAATATGTCAAACAGAACCTTACAGAAACAGAACCTGTGACAGAACCTTACCGAATATAGAATATGCTGATAAAGAAACACCAAAAGAACAAAATTCAGACATTGGTGGAATAAAAAATGTGCCAAAAAGTCTAACATCACAACATTCCCTAAATTTTGTAATATTAGTTTCCAAGAGAATTGGCTTATTAAGCAACAAATTGCACCTATTTGCTGTTCTACATTTCCTAGAGCAACACTGGGAGTATAACAAGCAGCCGGTTCAGTTGTCAGGCTATCTGCTCATGTAGCAGCCACCTGCTCAACAGACACGCAAGCAGCGTTACTTCCACAAAAAGGATGAGTGCCTCCCCTTTACTGTCCAAGCCATAATTAGCTAATTATTTCCAAAAAGCTGCTTTTTGAAACCTTGGGATTTCTTGTCACTGGTAACCAGCCCATGCCTACAGTCAAGAGTTGGGCTACATTCACATTGCAGGGATAAATGCTCAGTTCAGAGGGTTAGGGTTTGTTTCTTTGTGTGCTGTTGATATTACTATACTATGATTGAGAACGGTCTGCGGCACGCGCAGAAGAAGACTTGATGTGGCAAACAGCTCGTTGTGTTTGCAGAAGCAAATACGGACGCAGCGAATGTCGTCACACGTCAGTTCTGAAGCGGCGCGATCGAAGCTGCCAGAAATGACGATTAGCTCCGTCGACAATGTCTGCCGTGCTTCTTTTTTATTTTTTCCTACTGTTTACATTCAGCCGTGACGCTTTACACCTCATTCGGCGCAAAATTGTACCACATTTCCGTGACTTTTCAGTGCGACATGTCTGTTCAAACCGAGATCATTTTCAAGAACATCATCCGATTTGGGACGAGTCACGTTGGAAATCGGGAGTTGTGCTGTACAGATCGTGACAGTTCTTATGTAAAGATGGAGCTACGTTTCTGATTTTGGACCGCATTTGAAAGTGAAATCGGATTTTTGACGCTCAGATTCCTCTTAAGAAAAACAAAATCAGATAGGGGTCACGCCTTCGTCTGCAGTGTGAACGCAGCCTCGACTATGACGCTAAAGCTCAGATCACAAGAAACAAATGCTTGGCAGAATGTCCAACTCTTTTCTTAAATGAAGGAGGTTTTTTTTTTATGAATTGTATTAACCTTTTCTTTTTTCTTACAACTCAATATATTGCATTCTTCATGCGTATGCCTCTTTGTCAGGTTTCCGTCTTGAAGACTGTTGTGGATTCAAAACTCTGAGTCGAGAATGAGAAGTCATATTTTGTGACTGCGTGCGTGGGGGTGTGTGTGTGTGTGTGTGTGTAGGCTGCCTGCCATGACCCTTGGACCAGAGTCCAGCGCCCAGCCATATCGGTGTCATTACCTTCGTCTGTGTAAGTGGGAAGCTTTTCTTAGTGGCATAGCTCAAGTGAAACTTCTGTGTTGTGTTTTTTTATTTTTAATATTTACAGCATCGAGGTTTAGGATGCAACAGGAAGGAAGACCTTGTTTTTCTTCTGCAATGGCGCTTTCAAAACGGTTGACTCCATCTCAAAGGCGGTGGGGGTTTTAAACGACTGTGAAGATGTTATTATAAGGTGCTAAAGCAGTTCATATAGTTTGAGCTTTTTTTCTTTTTTTTACTGTGAGTGACTGAATTCTGGTAGTTTTTGTAATATTGTTATTGAAATGATCTATTGCGAAGAGGTGTAAAGTTAAATAAGTTATTGGTGTTAAGAGATTTTTAGTGAGAATTTATCCTCGTTCCCTTTCCGCCGTTGTACAGTCACAACCGAGGGGATGAACGACGCTTCTCTGCTTTAAACGTTTTATTAGACGTGGGGGGGTTTTTGGAGGGGAAATTAGAGGCTTTTCAGTTTACATGTCTACAAAAGCAACAAGACAGGAGACACTGGGATGTTTTTCTTTCTTTTTGGCTAACATTCTTTTCAGTACGTACTGAGTAAAACGCTTGGCGGTTCAGCGCTAAAGCGTGCAAACGTGACAAAAGCTGTGCCAACAATAACTTTCCACATCTACGAGAGCTGGAAAACAAAAAATGTCTGTCTCACACAATTTTACTAAGCACTAGTGGCCTCATTTTCATGCTAACAGTTGCTAATTAGCACCAAACACAACTGATGAATACAGATCATAAGGCACCAGACAAAGTGAATGCTGTCTGACACAGTAAGAATTAGCTTTATTCTGCTCCACGTAACAACAGAACAACTTGAACCGTTCAACAGTAAAATACTGCGACCCAGCGGACCTTTGTACAACACGTTAGCGCGCTAGCACGCAGGCTTATAACACCTCAGTTTCTCAAGTTGCAGCTAAATCTACCAACCTCTACGTGCATTTTCAATAAAAGTTTCAGCCTGAAAGGATGGCCATCTGAAAAAGGAAACTTAATGTTTCATTTTAATTAACAGCACATATTATAATATATACAGATTATAATATACTCATGTTTTACAGTAGCCCAGAATGGCTTGACAAAATTTTTTTAAATAAATGTCTTAAGAAAAGGTCTTTCAGGAAGAAGAATGTTATGTTTTGAGTTTGTTGCAATCTTTAACCTCGTCACTAGATGTCACTAAATCTATTTGATTGCTCTTTTAGTCCTCCAAACAAATTTTTTGTTGAATTGATGGTGACAACTTTCTATTCCTGCTGGAAAAGCAGATCAAGCGGCAATATCGTCTTCTTTTTTTTGTTGTTTTTTTTAAAAGTAAGTCATTAAATAAGCATTTTTGGGCAGGAAGTAAAACCAAATTAAATATTGCACCAGATTCTTTTTGAATCAGACATTGAATTTGTAACTTGACTCCTCAAAATGTCCTGCGGAGTTCTTCACCCAATTTTTTTGATTTAACAGAATCTTGAAAAACTGAGATGTTTTGTAGCTTTTGATGAGAAATAAAACCTCCATCGCATGAGCTACAACCTGTCTGATCAGGTTGGCCCGAACTAGCTGTAGGTTTGCTGACTGCTGAGTAGAGTTCACAGAGGATTAATGTCTGTATCTGATTTTTTTTTTGTCTATAATAAAATAGAAAACAGAATGAACTGAAATCCTAATGCTGAATGGTCACATCGGGGGAAACGTTACCGTTTCAGGTTCAAAAGTCGTTTTCTAGATCATTGTAGCCCAACGGATGAACGGTGCCGAAGTATTTATTCCTCTTGAGCTCTTTCCCACTTTGTCACGTTACAACCACAAACTTTGAGCTATTTTATTAAGGATATTATGTGAGATACCAACACTGAGTAGCGTATAGTTGTGAAGTGGAAGGCAAAAGAAACACAGATTTAAGAATTATATTAAAATAAAAATACATATTGTAGTGGGGCATGCATATTTTTGCTGACATTACATCTGTAAGTACAAGATGGGCCATAAGTTTCCATACATAGCAAAAAAAATTAACATTTTATATTGGACAACCGTTTTTATTTTTGTGAGACTTTGTGTAATCGCTGCACGTCTTGGACCACTTCGTGGTTGATCTGAAACATTTCCAGCGTTCTGAAACTTTCAAATAAGTTTTGCCACAGTGTCGTGTGTGTGATGCTCGTTCCATGTTTTCTGTTAAAGTTTTGTGCAACCATGCGACTGCTTCCCGATCCAGCCATCACTACA
Organism: Brachyrhaphis roseni; assembly: GCA_903066815.1. Lineage (NCBI taxonomy): Eukaryota > Metazoa > Chordata > Actinopteri > Cyprinodontiformes > Poeciliidae > Brachyrhaphis > Brachyrhaphis roseni. The sequence continues at coordinate 19,726 of CAEFZY010031304.1, forward strand.
ATTTCAATTCTTTGCTCCTTTGTCTAACGCATCTTCTTCATATATCTGAAATATAAAAGAAATATACATTTTACATTCTCCCATCTATGGAAACTCATGGCCCACCCTGTATTTTGTCTCAGTTTGGCTGATATCAGGATGAAAAGGAGCTGAATGTATACAATATAAACACACGTCGCACCTATTTTGATCCACCACCTAAAATTACAATAAACGAAAGTACGTTAGTGGTTGTTATGCGGCAAAAACGTGAAAAGTAAAGGGCGTGAATATTTTAAGGCACCTGTCTAGCATACACATAAGGTGCTATCCTGTGTTAGAACTTCACGGGTGTGCCTTTTCCCCCGTTTGTACCACCTCTAAAACATTAGTGAAACTTTGCTTCAGACGAAATCAGCTGCTTCAGCAGAGTCAACTGTAACATCTGTGATGCCTAACCTCATCTGCTGCTACCTGCTTTTTTTTCTACCGTAAAAAGGGCACATTTTTACCCTCGGAAACCCTTTGGATGTACTGTAACTATCACCATCTTTAAAGGAATATTACACATTTTCTTCCTCTTTCTATAAAGCAACTAAAGCCATGGTAGGCCATAGGATGATACAGAAACATCAGCACACAGTAAGCATAATAACTCCTCAGTTTGTGTGTGTGCGCGCGCGTGGGGGTGTGTGGGTGTGTGTGTGTGTGTGTTTTGACCGAGAAAGTCCAGCAAGTTACACCACGTTCAGGGTGCTTTGCAAGAATTAGCTGGTTGGTTTTTAAAGTATAACTTCAATAGTTGCATAAAGCCACAATAAATTCACAATGTAACATTGGAATTCAAGATAAATATTTTTTTTGTTTTTTTCCAAGGAAGTCCTCAGTGGAAACATCGACACAGATCTAATAAACATGACCTGAAGGTGTTCTTCTGAACCGAACAAAAGGAAACGGGGATTTTACGCAGCGTGAATGCAACACGGTTTCTTTAATAGAAAAAAATAAATAAATAGTTTAACACAGTTTAAGCAAACTACGAGGACGCAGATCCATATTACAACCTAAATAAACTTTACACTCAGTCGCTGGGCGACACTAGGTGTTATATCTCCAAATGTATATACATATCTTTGTGTGAGTGTGTATGTGTGTGACTGTGTGTTATACGTTCATCATATCTCCAGAGGGATTTTTCTTTATTATTATTTTTTTTTATTTTTTTGCCCTGTCTGATCTGAGGTGGAATGTGACGTTCAGTTTTAGTCACAGTGAAGCTGAAATTTCTCTTTATGAGGATCTGACAAATAGAAAAATGAAATTGTCCTTATTATAATTTCCAGACAATATGATTATCGATTGTCACAGTTTTATGTCTTCTATTACTACATCTTACCACTTATACGATTATTTGAAGTATTTAACAAGCCTCTGTATTTCTCGTATCTGTGAATCTTCAATAAAATCGGTGTCAACAACGGCTTGACTCGATTATTTCTTTGTTCCCATCTTTGATAAAAAGTTGCTTATGCTTTAATTGTATGTTGTATGTTGCAAGTTGCATGTGGAAAATCTGCAGGGCACAACGAATGAAAGACATCCTGCAAACAATGTTTCTTACGTTCACATGGAGAAGGGCTGGAGCAGATGGCGGCAAACGACGGTAAAAAATGTCTTTGAAGCCAAAGAGAATTTAGCTGTGGAGCCCGTGGAGGAACGCGACGAACCATTTGTTTATTTGGTTGTTTGTTTTAAATGAAAAACACATTTTAAGTATTTACGATGACTTCCACGGAACGAGTTCAGGTTCCACAGTGATAGTGGGACAGGAACGCCTTTCACCTGGCAGCTATTGGCATCAACACAGCATCCATGGTTGCTATGGAGATTTGGTGCCAGTTCAAAATCTGGTTTGAGGTGATTCCTCTGCAACCTGTCGGAGGAAAAATATCCCAACTTCAGAAGATGTGCTTTAACTTAACATAGCTCTGTGGTTCCTCAGTATGAGAGTCAGGGTGAGGAGGCGCCATGTTAGCTGCAGGATCTTCAGAACACACATGTCATGATGCGTCACCTACTGATTATCCCTCTGTCTGGACACAGGATCAATACTGTATAACCAGTTTAAAAGCTAAAATTAATGGTTATATGACAGACATGGAAAACTGGGATGCACTCCATGCCATGACGTTCAGAATTTAGGTCTCATGGTATCTCCAAGGTGTCAACATTGCAGCCAGTGAGCTGAAGGAAATATGGCTCCATTTTGTAGCAAGAGGTACCCAGCTTTTATCGCTTCGCAAAAGATTTCATCAGCACAGAAACTCCAAGGCACAGAAAGAAGTTTTCTTTCACAGTTTTGTCATAGTACACTCAAGAATGTAAAACTACTTTCACCCCTGATTATTATTAAATGGAACTATATTGTGCATTTATAACAGATAGATAGATAGATAGATAGATAGATAGATAGATAGATAGATAGATAGATAGATAGATAGATAGATAGATAGATA
>CAEFZY010031316.1:0-86377 GCA_903066815.1 Brachyrhaphis roseni
TATATATGTTTGTTTTAATCTAGCGTTGGTCAGTCATAAATTTTAACATACATGACTCACCTTTTTAACCAACAAAAATAAATGTCTTATATTCTAATTTTAAATGCACCTCTATAGGAAAAGCTTATGAAACTAAGAAAAAAAAACTATTAAATCTTATTTCCAAAGACCTTCTTAGTGGAATTATTTTTCATCTGCAGTGCAAGAAACATCAGTTTAACTGGATTTCTGTAAAGTACATTACAGAGAGCAGACTGTAGACAAAAAATGTTAAATCTCTGTGGCTTTTACAGGCAAAGCTGGAAGGAACCGGTTATTGCTAGCTGTTTCACAAGTGTGCCCACCTACTTATTAACACCCACAGCATTTCCACAGCAACCTGTGAGTCTGGATACAAATTTGATTCAACTGCTCTGAAATGACAATGCAGTCTGTGCTTAAGATTGAGCTGAAACAGAAATCAGATTTCTGCTACTGTCTGAGTGTAGCTTTAGGCTCTAGCATCCATCATCACTATGCTTTTTAGAGTCAGTAGGTATGCTCATAACAGGAAGCTGCCGGGAAAAATTGTTGCCGTTATTGTTGCTGATAACGGTATCGTTTTGAACATTTGATAGACCGCTCTTCCCCTCTTATCTATGCTTGGGGTGTGGGAGGGGAAGCGCCTAATCACAAATGGTATCTTTACAAAAGTTTTTTGTGCTGTGGTTGCTTTCTAAAGAATATAATCTCTGTACTTCTTTGTTCAGAGTGTAGTCAAAATAATTCTTTGAAATACTGAAACATGTGGGTTGTTTTTATATAAAAAGTCTCAGCAGATTTGAATGAGATAGTTTTGTTTTGATATTATCATGTTTGCACATGAAACATGATGATAATTCTTACTTTAAAGAGAGCGCATGGGGAATAATAAAGGTGGAGGAGTCAAAGAAGACCAGCATGCTCTGCTACGTAGGTTTATACTAAGATCCAACATTAAGATTACACCAATACTCTGACAGAAAACCTACACCTCAAATGAGCATTGAACCATAAATGGAGCCTCTTCAGATAAAAGCTTTTAACTCCAGATCATTTTTGTTTCTTTTTTTGTGCGCAGTGCTTCTTTTTGTTGCACTTTAATAAAAGAATGCCATTTCCTGGTTGCTGAGATTTGCTGCCTTGCAGGTAATTGCAATATCCAGTAGGCCAGGCACAGATGGTGGGAATACAGATGGAATCCACTCCATGCAGTTCAGTTATTTTGCCCCACTGGTAAAGATGGCGCAAAAAGCAAATAAATTAATCTTCTGTTTCAGTAACCAACTTTCACTGAAAAAGCCAACCTTTACTTTTAGTACATATGAGCATCACATTTTTGGGACATTAAAAATAAAATCACTTCCTCAATAGTTTCTAAGTTGGTTGAAACATTTTAAAAACCTTCTTTCTACAGTGTTTCCGAAATTTTCACTGAGATTATGCTACTACACAAGATGCATTTAATCCAAACTTGGATTATACAACAAAATCCAAGTTTGGATTTTACAACAAAAACCTCTCTGCAGCTCTGGGAGCATAGGGTACCTTTATTTGTTGCTACAAAAATATTTACACTACAAATAAATCATTACAATATGTTTGAAGTGGAATGATGCAACAATTGCAGAAGCCTAAATGAAGGCAGAATAAAGTCCAGTTTGATCGCTCATGTTTTTATTTATTTTTTCCCAAAAAACATTCCTTTAAAGTCTCTTTCTCATGTTTATTAAACTCTGCTCCAAGGAGTTATCACTGCAGTCAAGTCGGAGATGAATTTGGATTTCCGTCATCTCGGCTGCCCTGGGGCTTTAAAGTAATAAGGCCATTAAAAGCTACAGAATCGATATGGGCCATTTTCATTCATGTTTGTAAGGTTCCATTTCCCCCCCTTAACTTTCTTTTACATAGTTTATGTAAAATCAAGCAGCTGTGACCAACATTATGAGATCTCTATTTTTTTTTATAGAAACACATTAAAGCCTTATTTTACGCAAGAAAAGCTCAGTTTATTTCATAGCCATGAAAGCACAGACTATAAGAAACTTCTCTTTGTTGTAAGGTCTCTCAACTCTTGCATTATATTTTTGTCTTTCTCGGTCTTAAATAAGCAAGCCTTTAGCTTTTACCATCAACAGCTCAGAGCACAGAACTCTTTTTGGCAGGTCACGCATCAGTTTTGGGTCACTGTCAATCTCACTAGTAGCTCAGAAGTGATCCTTATGCCAACTCTCCAATCACGAGGCATGTTTCCTACTGAGCCTCTGCTGCAGACAGAAAGTTAATTTTTGGAGAGTCCCTCCGTTGCTACGCCTATTCCCAAACCCATTTCAATCACTGGGAACAGTGGGTGAACAATGATCATCGTACCCAGATTGGTTTTCTAGGGGTTTTCTTTGCTTCCCAATGAAGTATGTCCCATAATTTCATCACAAAATCATCAAACCACAGAGTCTAACTCAACAAAGGGGGCTTCTTAAATGGGGTCTCCTCCTTTAACTCTCATGGGTGCAGAGTGGTGATGTAATGGGAATTTTTTTAATGGAGAACACTGCAATGAGCCAGCGTGGTGCACTTGCTCTTCTGTCATGTCTGAGAGGCTTTGACCTACCGCTTCTAATATCTGTGTGTGTGTGTGTGTGTGTGTGTTTCAGAGGCCAGTAAGCTGGTGATGTCATATGTGGCGGCAGTGTGTGGGAAGGGCCAGGAGGTGAACAAGGTCAAGGAACAGCTGCTGCAGTCCAATCCTGTGCTGGAGGGTGAGTGACAGTGGCTCGAGCTGCGTCCCAGTTTGGAGGCTGGGCTCTCTGATGTTTGCATATTGATGAAATTGTTAACAATCTGCTCCAGTTCAAGAGATGTTTAACAGAAAGCATCCAAAATTTAGTGGAGAAATGTATATTTAATTCTGAAAAGTTGCTGTAGAATTTGAACTCCTTGATCTGAATTGAATATTTAGGCTAGGCTTAAATGTGTAAGAACATTGTACATTACCATGACAAAACCATTTCTACTATTAAATATGGCAGTGGCAGCATCATGTTGGAGGGGGATCAGCATTTTAATATATTGGAATTACATATTTTGAAGTCCAGAAATGAACTGAATTAAAACTTCGAACAGTTTTTGAAAAGCAAGAAACACACATTCCTGGTCAGATGTTCATAGCTTGAGGGATTGTTTTATGACCCAACTCTGCTTCAACTCTGAGTACTGTTCAATCCATTTTGGGGAAAAAATGAATGTGTATGGCATAATGACAAACCTACAAAGAGACGCATCAATCATAAGCAGTCCCACTATGTACATTAAGGTTTGTGGTAGCAACCTGATGGAATATGAGGGAGCTCAACGTATGAAGACCTTTGCTGTTTTCATACATTGACTTTTGTGCGTGGGTGGTTAAGAAAAAGTGATTCATAACCCCTACACTGTCTTTTGTGCATCCCAGTGCTGGCAGAGAATTGCCTTTTTTTCTTTTTAATTGGGGGCAGTGGACAGGAAGTGCCCATGAAAAATGAAGCTGTAAGGTTGACTTGCAGTGGAAAACCCTGCACATCTGCAAGAGTTTAGCTCCTGCAGATCTAATTGCCCCAACACAGAGATGCACAAAAAGAGGAAAAAGGAGGGAACTGTTTATGCAGCCAAACACAGCGGATTTATCATGCTTCCTCTCTGTGATGCTCTGCTTCACTTTCGTTATTGCTTTCATTCTTTGTTACCCTCCATTTTTCACTCCTTGCTCTGATTTCTCTTCAGCTCTTTATCTCAGCATCTCTTATTCTGTGTGTTCCTTGCCCTCTGGCTGTCGCTGTTCCAGACAAACAACCCACACATTCACACTATTTGAATACTTAAACACACATTATTCAGCTTCTATCAGCAATTAAGCTGTTATGCTAATAGTGCTCTGTTATGTGGTACATTTAATAGCATTTAAATGTGGATATGAAATAAAGGAAATGAAAACTGCAGAGAAACAGTCTTTTTTGAAAATGTCCACTGGTGAACATTGTAGATTGGTATTGTGCTCCTTGGAGAGCATCTTGTTTTTGTTTGTTTGCAAGCAAGGCCACATACGGAACCACTTTGACTCGAATGTGGCGTGACATGAAGGTTTAGTCCCTGGAAAGCGCTGATGCTTTGCTTAATCCTCATAGAATTATGGGCCATCATCAGTACAAATGGCTTTCACATTCAGGTCTGTTATGATTGACAGGTGACTAGAGAAGGACAATGGCAAGGTTCAATAATAAAGGCTTAAAAATATGGAACAGAACGTGGCTTAGCTCTTTACATCGCAGCTTTCAGACCAATTTTAGTTAAATGTTTTTGTTCATAATTTTAAATTTTTGGGATTTTTCTCTCTGCAGCATTTGGAAATGCAAAAACTGTACGGAATGACAACTCTTCAAGATTTGTAAGTATCAACTTTTATTTTGTCTTGTAAAAGGAACAAATTCATTTGTTTATGTATATATACACATTTTGAGCAATGTGTGTAAAATAGGCTCACTTTGACTTTTAACTCTAAATGCACATCAATAAGTTGGAACCTTATTAAAGTTAATTTTAGGAAGTAAAGTTAAAAGGGATGCAGAGTAGTTCAACAGCTTAATATGACTTATTACATTCAAGTTATGTCTCTTGAATAAGATGGAAACTCATTCCCAAATTCTTCAAAAGGCTATGCTTCATGAGTCTCAAGGCTGTGATTACCTTTTCCTTAGCACCTTTTTTTTTTTTAATTCAACCACAATCTTTTTTTTATATTTTTTATTTTTTTTCCATCCACTCAATTTTCCATTGATGGGCATTGGACAAAGTTGCTGCCACCTTCTTTAGGAAAGACCTTTTGCGGTTTATGGCACGGTTTCAGTATGGGTTCTTAACTTCTTGGAATATTTTATTTAGCTTGGCTGTTTGTGTGCGTTCCCATGGTGTGTTCTGAAAGTCAGGCCATTTATGTCGATCACGTTCATGACTCAGAGCGGCTCCTCCTCCTGCTTAAGTCCTCAGACAATCTGGAAAGGCAGATCTCCTTCAGATTGCAATTAAAAACTAAGATGAGGCTAAACACTAGTTTATCTTTAGATTGTCTTCTTGTAAATATGGTTTAAAAGCCACCCAGAAAGTGCTACTCCAAACTCTGAAATGTGCAGGTTGACTGGATTCTAAATGAACTATGCAAATCCTGACTCCAGCAAAAGGAAGAAATGAAAACTGTTGGGCTGAATTTCCTCTGGCTTCATAGTTAATCCATCCTTTATAGCCATTTACCTTTGTCCTTCTTTTGATTTGTCACTGTGTGTATACACATTCCCCTTAGAGATGCATGTTGGGGAGCAGTGGGGATTTAAACCACAAATTGGTAGTTTAGGCGAAGACTTTTCTATCATACCTGTTTTTTCCCCCTTTTTTTTCTCTACCGTGTAATTGGGACACATTCATTGCTTTGCACAGTAATACTGGCCCACACACAGCACTGTTTGTTCACTGAGAACAGTATTGTTGCAAAAATGCCATTTAACCGTGTGTGGGTTTCTTTTAGCCTTGTAAGATGTAGGATTAAATTGAAAATAGAAAAAATTATAAAATAAAATGTATATCATCCATCTCCCCATCTACTATGCATTCAGTCCAACCTTGTGTAGATTAGTCCCTTTATTAATTATGTTGTTCGTCTCTTCAATGTTTACATTCATGCATCAATTAATTCAGCCAATTCATTTGTCCATCCAGCTCTGTCAATCTGTCTGTCCAAATGATGTCTAGTCAACCATTTCTGCATTTGTCTAACAATCCATTTATTCTACTTATACATATTTCCCTCCATCAGCCATCAATTTCCTTTCTTCCAACTTTCTGTCACTCCATTTCTGCAACCCTCCAAGCACCCACTGTCCATTTATCAAATCATCTGTTTGTTGAGATCTTTGGTCTGTCCATCAAACCTTTTCATTTCTCCATCCCTCCAACAATAAATATTTGTTTCTGAAAGCTTGGCAGCCGAAGATAAATCTGCCATAAATTTATAATGAACTCTTGTATTTGTGCTATAAAACTCCTGGTCAAAAATCGGACATTTGTATATAATTCATCTCTATTTATTCAAATTTATTTCAGTTATTTGTACTTATTTTACCAGTTGCTCAAGATGAGCAACTGGTAAATAATGAGGTTATATTTTTTCACATAAATCACAACCTAGGGATAATGCAGCAATGTCTCGTTTGGTCCTTCTATAAATAGACCCAAATCCAGACTACACATTTCCAGGTAATTGCATTATGACAGACATGGGTGTGTTGAGTATTTTTCCCACACAAGACATTCCCGCCCTATCTGCCTCAGATTTGTTAAGGAGGTGAACAACAGTTTTACTTTCCTACAAAATATCCCATTAGTTTGGCATCTGTTCATGTTAATATTTTTAACATAACTTATTTATGTAGCATAAAATTGCAACCTCCTATTTTAATTTTTAGCACTTCCAGTAATTTTGCCTCCTCACTTCCTGCCACATAGATGAAGTTAGAAACTGGTTATTCCAGCAAGCACCAGCTTGCTGCTCGACATGCCATTCACACGTTCTGCCCCACTTTTACTTTCCATTACTGTTTGCAATTATTTACCATATGTTGTTGCCTCCAAACAAAAGTAAACGGGCATGCTATTACGGTCACCTCAGTGGATTATACGTCTGATCCTGTTTAGCAGACCTTGGCTCGACAAAGACTTTAGGCCTCCTCACTAGTTACCGCTTCATCAGAAGTCCATCGTTTTATTATGAAATTATGAATGAATCCCTCACTTCATTTTGCTGAGTGCACAGGGCTTATTGAGTTTGGTTGAGCCTGTTTTCCAGCCGTGCCTGGTTTGATCTGGCAGCCAAGCTGCTATTAATACATCAGAAGAGCAAAAAAAAAAAACAATCCCATACAAGACTTTCTAGTCTAACCCCCAACATTAAGGGAGAGTAACTTCAAAATAGTTTGAGTTAGCTATCCACTTGAAAGGGAATATAGCTAAATAAAATTCTTAATGTGAACTTATCAGTCCTCATTTTAAGCATTTTCAAAGAAAAGAGGAATATGAACGTCTGAGTAAATAAGAGTTCGCATCTAACTGTTCCACTCTGACCTTCAGGGAAAATACATGGACATAGAATTTGACTTCAAAGGAGATCCGCTGGGTGGAGTCATCAGCAACTGTGAGTACAAATGGACAAAACAGATTTAAATCAAAGTAGAGGTTAATGGAAAATATTTTGAGAATTTACTCAATTTTTATTGCCTTGCAACTGTAATCATATTTCCATTTTTTATTTATTTTACTAGATTTTGTGAAGGAGCAACATAAGTATAGAATTGTGAAATTGGAGGACAGAGATGTATTTTTTAATATTCTGATAATCAGTTTTATTATTCATTTATATATATTTATTGAATGGTTTTTATTTATTAAACCTTTAAAACTATCTCCTTTAGCTTCACAATTCTGCATTTGTATTAGTCTGACAATATATTTATTTTATACATTCGGTTGTGGATGTGATGTGTCAAAATGAATAAAGGTTTAAGGAATATGAATACTTCCGAATTGTAATTGATGTGCTTGTATAGCCATGGAAACATTCATATTTTGATGGTCTGAAATATCTTGTATAGCCTTCACTCTGTGTCTGCAGTGACATCATATATAAATCATTTCCAAATGTTACCTTTTCGGATGGTGGAAGTCAGACCAAACAAAAGGGAGCATGAATCCCATTCCTGACATTCTCCCTGACAGCTTATCCTTGCCTGTTTTGATTTGATCTTGCTTCTGTTTCTGTGACCTCTGGCGGGGGGAAGCCAGCACAGACAAAACATTGTGAACAAAGACGGAAACTAATGGCTTACACACAAGTGTGCTTCTGTCTCCCTGCCTGCCTGAGTCAGTTTAACGCTGGCAATAGTCTGTGGAGAAGAGCCATAGTCATGTGACTGGTTTGACTTGGCTTGATGGACGGCTTGACAGATGGGGTGTGAAAGCAGATACAGGACTAGATGGATTGCTTTTGTTTTTTTAATTTATTTCTCTATAAATCCTGGCCAATTTTTCCCTCAATTTACTTTTTTTTTTTTTATAATTTTGTTACATTTTGGTGCCCCTTTCATTGAAATACATGGTTTTGTTCACACATTACATTGACTTGTAAACATGTTAAATCACCAGTGGAAGCATGCTGTGAACTGGGCATGTAATAAATCTAGTTTATGGTGGTATGCAACAGAAAATGTGGAACTCTGGCCTTAAAATGCAATTGCAAGATTACCAGATTTTTGCACTCTGCAGGTGTAACTCACTTTAGGACCCTGAGAAAAAGTAATAGTTTTTGTTCTTTCCCACCCCGTGCTTTTCCGTAGTGGTGTCAAAAGCTCTCAGCTGAATGTTAAGATCAAGAAAAATGAGCTAAAATATAAGAAGTGGCTTTTTGTTAGTCTTCTATCTCACTTTTTTCCTGCGTCTTTGATCACAACTCCACATTGCTGCTGCAGACCTCTCAGTCATGGGTGTTCTATTATTGATGTGCCCACTCCTAAGTGCCACTTATGTGATTCATGACCTGTGGGTGTCGCAGAATTACATTTTAGCCTGATCCTCAGCTGACCCTGACATCCCTAGCTCACTGTGGAAAGACCCGGTAATTCGCTCTTTGCAGAAAATCAGTGGATCAACTTCAAACTAGTACTTCCATCCTTTCTGCACCCAGCCACCCACCGGTGTGTTGAGTTTATTCTAAACATTGAAAGTATGGAACTTTTTTCTTTTTTTTCCCTCATGGATGGGAGTTTTTTGCCATTTGGTTATAATAGCAAAAAGTGTGAAATAAACTTCTAACTTTCCTAAAATAAGATGTTTTGTGAAAAGAAATTCTGTCCAAAAAGTCTTCTGCACAGTTGGACTTGAAGTGAAGAGTCTGTCAAGCAGTCTGCAGTATCTTGGCGCTCTGCAGGCGGTCCTTAGTTGAATCCCTGTTTGCCTGATGCTGTAAGCAGATGAAAGTGCTTGTTTAATCAGGTTCTGTTGCTTTTAGTCAATGAATCAGCAGAAAGAGCTGATGTGTGAAATATTTCAGTGACTTCTTCCTACCCAGTGGATCCTAAATAATGAAAAATGACAAGCGTCTCCTCTCAAGATTATTCATGTCTTAAGGTTTTTGCTAGTTTGATAATTAAACACAAGCTAAAATGTATCTTATTGAATTTGTGATGAAGCAACTCAGTGGTGTGTAGCTGATGTGACAGGAAAACGATAGACTTCTTGAGAAACAGTGTTATTAAAGGAACAGTCATGAAAATTTAAGTAACAATACAGTTTTGTCTTTCTAATTTGGCCATAAAATTAAAAACAAATGCTGCATTTTTATTTATTTATTTTTTACATTTGTTTTACTAATTAGAATATTGGAGTATGCTTTTATATTAAACCTCACTTATTGCAAGCAGCACGGAATACTGCTTTCTGATGGAAAGCCATCAGAAACCCAACTCGCTTGCAATTTGCAACAAATCTGAAAGGTCATGTAGCTCAAATTTTATAATTTAACCTACATGCAAAAGATTTGGGTATAGAAATAAGTCCACATCCCTTAGTACTCATCATTCCACTTGAGCCAGCTTCTCTATCCCTGCTGAAGAAGAGTTGAAAGGGAATATGGAGTCAAATAAAGATCCATCCTGAGGAGAAAAAAGCTAATGGACTGCAGACTTGAGACTAAGATGGAGGTTCACCTCCAAACAGCACAGCAACCCTAGGAGTACAACCAGAGCAACAAGTGAATAATTAAAGACTGAATCATATTCCTGTTCGAATGGTACAGTCAAAGTCCAGGCCTGAAACCAATTGATAATCTGTAGATTTATTCCAATCTGATGGAACTTGAGCCATTGTTAACAGAATGGTCTCCCCCGCCACCCCACCCCCATTTCACTCTGAAAGTCTTTTGCAGTCAAACATAACTTACAGATGTAATTGCAGTGGAAGATGACTCTACAAAGCATTGCCTCAAGGGGCTGAAAACAAATGCATTCCAAACTTTCCAGATTTTTATGAGAACAATATTTACAGTGTATAAGTTCCTACACCCAACTATTATAAAAAAAATGCCAGTAAAATGCATTGAAGTTTGTGGTTGTAACATAACAAAGTTGAGGGGTATGAATACTTTTCTAAGGCATTACAAATGTATGATTTGACAAGGACCACCTTTTGAGTTTTGTATAAAATCAGGTATTACGTTGAAACAGGTAGCCACATGGTCACTAATAGTTGCAGTAAAAAAAAAACTTCCTCTAAAGGCGACTTGTCCTGTGTGTCATAGTTTCCTTTTGTTTTCCTACAGATCTGCTGGAGAAGTCACGAGTGGTGAAACAGCCTAGAGGAGAGAGGAACTTCCACATCTTTTATCAGCTCCTGTCCGGAGCTTCAGACGACACTCTGAGTAAGTTTTCTGAAAGGTTAATAAAAGCCATGCAAGTATTAATGTAAATGTTATGACTGGAAATAAAAATGAAATGGCACTGGGAAAAAAAACCCAAACTACAATCTGTATTATGCCAAAGTAGCATACTGCAGACTAATTAAATAATGTAGCAAATGTTTTATGAAAGATGTTACAGATTCAAACTATACATGACTCACAAGAATTAATGAAGCAAACATCAGAACAGCAGCTGCTGGAAAACCTAGACTGACAATTGTTTTGTCCTTTGCCTCACATTGATGTAATGTTGGGTGGTGAACATAATTGGACATTTTGCTGTGACAATTGTCCAGTTGCTTCTGTGAAAATCTTGCGTTTAAAAACATCCTCCAGCAGGTTTGCAGCTGCAGGAACACATGGCTTACACATTAACGACCTGATCTTCCTGCCTAACAAACACTGCGCTGAACAAAGCCAGGCAATGAAACCTGTTCCCTCTGTTTGCCTTTCTCTGCTCTGAAGGCATTGTTTTATGTCCTGAACAATATAATGGTCATCGACCCCTAGAGTACTCGCATCAGAGGGGCTGGGTTTCGCTGTAGTTAATGCAGTCACTAATGAAACCCGACACGTGCGCCCACAAGAGGAATAGATTTCTTTGTTCCTACATGGGGTGGGCTTTTATGTTTGCAATTCAAGCCCAGAGAACAGTGGTCACAGCAATAACTCATTTGTGGAAGCATTGTACAAAAGTTCTTTTGAATGACTATTGCGTGTTTTTTGTTGTGGTGTTTGCCATGGCAATGCCTCTTGGCTATGAATGTCCAGGTGTGTATTGTAAATTCAATGGAATTGAGGTTTTGATTGTTAATTAAACATACTGTGAGAAAATGCAGATTAAAGATCAACCGCATTGTTTGTCACAGAAAAGCTCAAGCTGGAGCGAGACTTCAGCAAGTACAACTACCTGAGCCTGGACTCTGCCACGGTCAGTGGGCTGGATGATGCAGCCAACTTTAGGACAGTCAGAGTAAGTTGCACAAACACAAATCTCCACATGTCAGATTTAGAATGAAAAGGTCTTTTAAAATTATTCTATTACATCTATGCTAGATGAATTCACTATACACTGAAAGATTTTAGGGGTTAATTTCTGTTCATTGAGGCTTATGAAAACCTCAAATTGAATTTACTTGGAAAAGATTGTAACACTCAAAATGACTTTTGATACAATTGTGGACATATTAATTGGTTTAAGTACATATTCACTCAGTATTTGCTTGGTGCTCCTTTTGCATTAGTTAATGCATCAGTGAGGTGTGGCATGGAGACGATTAATCTGTTGCGTTTCTGAGATAAGAATGCTAGGGTGCTTTAATGGTGACTTTCAGTTCAGCTGCATTGTAGGCTTTGGTGTCCCAGCTTTCTCCTTAAATCAACCCACAGATTCTCTTGGTCAGGCGAGTCCATTGGCCAATTAAGTACAGTACCATAGTTATTAGAGATATTTATACTTTTGACACCACTTCCATAGAGCTTACCAGCTGATGGAAGGAGAAAGTGCTCTAAAACCTCCTGATAGACTTGCACTGGCTTCAGACTTAAGAGAGAAACGGGAGTAGGTGGCTTGGCTCCCTAAAGGTTTGCAAACATTGGAATCTAACACTAAACCTCAAGCAACTTGGACTCTATGCTTTACCATTTTGACAGTCATAGCCCATGCTCTGGATATGTCCAGCTACAGTTCAGTCCTTGAATATCTCCCCCTAACTTTGAGCCATCTTTGCTTCACAATTTTCCTCAAGCTTCAGATTGCTGTGTAATCTGCTCCTGTTTTTACTACATTTTGTCCTTCCACTAAGCTTTCAATTAATATTTTATTTATTTAAGTTTATTTGATAGGGACAGACACACATTGACATAGACAAACTGAATAAAACAGCAGTCCCATGTTTGCATCATAGTGCATTAGCAACAGCTAATTCGCAGCACTTGTCCCTAGACTGGCTTTTAAATAATACCTTTAAAAATCAAAGTGATAATTTAAAATGGCACAAAATAGCAGAGCATGTTTTTTTGGATATAGCACTCTGAACACCCAGCATTTTTTTTTTTAGCAATGCCATACCCCTCTTTATGGAGAGTAGTCTTCCCCATGGTGTGGAAGTTAGAACAGACTTTTTTTGGCCCAATCTTTTTTTTAAGGAAGGAATATATTGATGTAAGAACCATTTGCATTTTCAAACAGTAATGCAAATGGTTCTTACATCAATATATTCCTTCCTTAAAAAGGAAGGTTTGAGTACACACAGAAAATTATTCAAATTCACCTTGCAGTTTGCAGTCTCCATCTTGTAAAAATGCTTGAATAATAGTTCAAGCATTGTCTTATTGAATGTTAAAGCCATACATTTTATTTTTGTTGGACATTCTGTTACTCAATGAATTGTTGAAATTCTTTAATTGCTCAGCACAACTTAAAATGACTACATATGTTTTGTAACTTGGTAAATGACCTCTGCTTTAAAAATAGACAGCTTGAGTTAAAACAAAAGCTAGCACACTCTAATCACAAGCAACTCCATGCTCTGCTGACTTTGAGTATCGACTTGCCTTTTATCTGTGTCATGCTGCATTAAATATGATTCATGTACAAAGGGCAGAGATTGGTCAGGTCTTATCTCCTGGACAGGACAAACAAAATCTATTAAACTCACTGTTCATTGGCAAAATGTTCTCCTCTATCTCACTCCCATTTATTGGCATAACAGTTCCACTTGATTTTTACCTTGAATTTTTACTACAGCATAAAAAGTAAGTTATGATTTTGCATTTAACATTAAGGGAGGGGGGGGAAACTATCCTGGGTGTTTCTGTTCTCTGATGTGTCTTCCATTCCTCATCAACAGAAGGAGACAGGGGCTTATTGTCTATCTACTGCAGTGCAGCGTGTAAGGTCCTGTTTCAGCAGGCTTCTTTTAAATAGCTGCACAAGACTCGTCAGTCTGAATTGTAACGGTCAGCTGTCCTCATTTCCCCACTTTTCACATCCTGCTTCCCATTAGCTTAAAGCATTCCCGGCGCAGCTGCACCTCACCAGCCGGAAACACAAAGGGACATTCCCTCCAAACAATCGCCCCTGCCACTTTATATCCTCCTTTTGAGTTAGAGCAGACTTGGACAATCATTTGTGAAGTATGTAGTGTAATATTTGATGGCGTTTAGATTTCTGACTTGCTGGATTTTTTAAATTAACTTTCAAACCGTAGTTTTTTTGTCAGTTGTTGGATTAAAACAGTTTAGACATGATGAAAATAACATTTTGGAAGATGTAAAACCTGTTGTAGTAAATGTTTAGTGTTATAATCACACCTCAAGAACAGGCTGCAGTTTTCCACTTCCAGTTATCTAATTCAGAGGCTGTAATGTCTATCAATCAATCAAGTTTATTTGTATAAAACATTTCAGCAACAAGGCAGTTCAAAGTGCTTTACATCATAAAAATGCAAAGTCATCAACAATTGAAACATTACATTTTGCCAAGTGCTGTCATTAAGCATCAGTGTTGGTTAGTGTTTCATTTATTATGGTTCAAAAGCAAGTCTGAGCAGGTGGGTTTTAGTCTGGATTTAAAGGACTAAAACCCACTGTGTTCCATTTAACTGCTGAATTAAAAAAATCTAAAGACTGACCATAAAACTGGGGAGAGAGAGTGTTCCATTCTGATGCATTTAATGAACAGGAAAAAGTTAATTGATGGAATGATTTATTTTGTCCTTTGGTTAATTTAACCAAGAGCCAATTGACTATTTTGTATTACTGGTTTAAAGCCTTTTCCAATAAACTATGCAGGACCAGTCATTTCCTGAATAGGAAAATACCACAATATAATTTCCTATAAAAAATGGAAAACTATTTTTTTTCTGCTAAAATGACATATTGAATATCAGCCTGTTAGATTTTGATATACAGTAATACACATTTAAACTTTGTAGTTTTCATGCGTTTACTGGACAGTGTTGTGCCTTTGTTTCACTCATCATAACAAAATTATCAGCTGTTAAATTTGCCTAGCTATCTAACAGCATCACCACCTAAAGTCACCTGTTTAGACAACATCCTGCGTTTAAAATGACATTGCAGTCAGAGTGGCTGGTAACAAAACTTGAAAAAAAAAAATCCAAACTTCTGAATTTATTTTGAATGGCAAAGTAAAAATGTAAGACCTTTAAGTAATTTGTATTGGAACACATAGGGGAGGCACAATATAGAGATGGACCAGATCATTGCCTATCCCTGACTTAACCTTAATTTTCTTTTTTCTTCATCCACAGAATGCCATGCAGATTGTTGGGTTTATGGAAGATGAAATGCAGTCGGTGCTGGAGCTTGTAGCTGCTGTTCTAAAGCTTGGCAACATTGAATTCAAGCCAGAATCGCGTTGCAATGGGATGGATGAGAGTCGCATCAAAGACAAAAATGGTAGGTTTGATCCTGCCCTTCATTTGCTTATTTTTTTAAAAACAAGACAAGAATCAAGTTGCTTATGTTTCTACAATGTTGTATAGCAATTAGAGCTAGAATTACCTGTATTTGCTTATAGATTAGCTGAAAAATGTCCTCAGTTTCTATGTTGTAAGCAATATTCCTAGTTTTTGACCTAGAGATTACCTTTTCTAAAGCTACTGTCCCCTTTTTGGCTTCTTTAGTGTCCCCTGTTATTCTGCTAATCAAATATGATTTATGATTTCTGTCAGAAGACCTGCAGGTTATCATTCAAACAGTTGTTTTCGTAAGGCAAATATTTAATTTACATATTTTCCACATGGCGTCATGATTCGTTGCTGCTGCTCGTTAGCAGTTAGTCTTGAGAGCACTCCAAACTGGACAGCACCTCATATAAACTGGCTTCTTGTAGTCCTTTGTTTCTGTCACTATTGTTCATATTAAGTATAATTACCCTTCTGATTTATTGCACCATCTTTCTCTTCTAGTATTATTTTATATTTCAGAATGTCTGAAATCCTTTCTAAAGAATATAAAGCTTCTCATCGTTGAGGTAATAAACTTGAAAAATGTATTTGTTTTCTTATTTGTAGATTTGAAGGAGATGTGTGAGCTGTTAGGAACCGAGCAGTCTGTACTGGAGAGGGCCTTCAGCTACCGAACAGTTGAGGCCAAGATGGAAAAAGTTTCCACCACTCTGAATGTTGCTCAGGTTTGAGTTTTTCTTAACTTAATTTTAAACCAGTTAAATCAATCATTTCTTTTTTTTTTTTTGGTGTTCTCTCATTCCCTCTCAGTCTGCAGAAAAATAAAGGGTCATTTCTTCCCCTTGACTTGCTTTCCTTTTGGCTGCCAACGCCGATCCATGTCAATGCCACATAAAAACTTTTACATAATAAATAAGAACTGTTCCTTCTGGAAATGAAAATCTAGGTCATGTTTCAGAGGTTAGGCTTTTGTCACATTACATGGGGACTGCTGGCATAGACTTTTCAATTCAAGATGTGGAACAGATAAATAATTAACCAATAAGTCTGAGACATTAAAATAAGTAAAAAATTGTATCCCTAGAAATTTGTTAAATTTTTGTGTGTGTAGGTTTGTATTAAAAAGCATAAAATTCGGTCAGGTGGTATTGAGCAAATTTAAATTTTCATTTCTTTTTGATATGACTTTATAAACTAAGCAATCTGTATTCATCCTTCCTACATGTTTTTGTTTTGCATCTTGAAAAAAGACTATTTGCTGTATCTGGCACTTAAGGGGTTAAATATTGAAAAAAATCTATGTCTGTATGGTAAGGACTGATTATGCGTCTTTTGAAAAAGAGTAATATAAACATAGGCATATAACTTGCATAAATATTGATGTTTAAAAGAACAAGAAAACTGCAAATTATTTGAACAATATTCAATGTTACATCTATTAAAATTTTTTCACAGGCCTATTATGCCAGAGATGCTCTGGCCAAAAATCTGTACAGCCGTCTGTTTAGCTGGCTGGTGACCAGAATTAACGAAAGCATAAAAGTAAGTAAAATATCTCTTAAAAGAAGTTAAAGTTCCTTTGCTATGCTGACGTTGTGGTGTCCTTTCAGGCACAAGCTAAAACTCGCCACAAGGTGATGGGTGTACTGGACATCTACGGCTTTGAAATATTTGAGGTAAGACGTGTGTCAGATCAAACTGGTTGATTATTTCTTAAGTCCAGAACGACAGAATTAGAGCTCCTAAAAACAGAAAGAATTTTCACCTCAAGCTGTTTGCTTGCTTTGCAACCTGTGTGGAGCTTATCTGCAACAACTGAGTTCAGATAAAAATGCACTTGGATTAGTTCAGCTTTGTTGCTCCCTTGGGTGAAATAATTTCCGTGGTAAATACACTGTTCAGTGCCCTTGGAGGGGAAATTCTCATCGCTTAAATACATGTTACAGATGCAATTTTAAATGTGTCACATGGCAGAGGGGTTCCACCTGTTCTGCATGTCAGTGCATGTAAAACATGAGACAGTATTTTTTGTGTGTGTTTTTACCAAATGCATTTTAGTCGCCTGCTCCTCATAAGTCATTTTGTTTTAATATCACTGCCTGTTCATTTCACTGACTCTCAAGTCCTTCCCCTCTTCTTAATGTTGTTTTGTCTGGGTCATCAGGAAGGAGTAAGTAACATCTACACCAGCCTGCTTGCTGTGCCAGAGTGCATGCTGTGATCCTTTAGACATAATTTAGCATCTTGTTTAATTCCTCATGGTGTGCAGTAGCCTATAGTGTACCACACAGCTGAAATGATGCAAAAGAAACCTTTGCATCATTTGAAAAATCCCATATACATAGTCATTTTAATGCCTGAACTATAGTGCAACAAGCACTCATAGGCAAAAACTGTAAAATGTGTTTTGTTTTGTTTTGTTTGCTAGCTTTAATTTGTCTCTCAAAACTACATTAAAAGTTCCCTCTGGTATTTGTCATTTGTGTGCTTCAATGTCTGGTTTAGAATAAGATGTGCTAACATGTAGCTAAATGCTTAATTTGGCTAATAATAATAATAATAAATTTAGCAGCTGTTCAAAATAAAGAAAAAGTGTCATACAATCTAGACTTGCATTTAGAAGCATTTGAATGGCTAGTTTTGTGTTAAAGAAAAGCTTTTTGGTACTTGTATAAGGGAGCCAAAATTTAACATTAGAGGCCAGTTAGCTGTTCTTAGCTGTATGCGACATTATGCTAAGTGCTACCAAAATAAATATTTTGTCACAAATTCAGTTGTTGTAGCAGACCAATATAGTATTTTTTTTCAAATATATTTAATATAAGCTAAGCTGAAAGAAAAGGCTTTTTTGTTCTACAGTAATTCAACAAAAGAAAAAGTAGAGATGTGCTTTGTGCTTTATATAGGGTGACCAAACGTCCGTATTTCCCGGAACATGTCCGTATTTCACGTCCTGTCCCGGGCGTCCCGGGTTTTTTTTTTAGAAAGACAGGAAATGTCCCGGTTTTTAAAACTTATACGGTATATCTCTCCTTCTTGAAATGAGGCTATTTAGTCCAAAGTTACTTCCTCAAGACACTTGTCACAGCATTTTATAAAAACCTCAAAGTTGTCACTGCGCTTTTCTGAACAGGTTTCTTCTACATATTTCAGCCTGGGATCTGCTGCCACTCCAGGAGACAATGTTTTCCTGTGTGCTTTTTTTTTCAGGGGTGACAATGACCTTTGGGTTATTCAAGAGAATGTAATGAATCTTAAAAATTCAAAACTAACTACATGTTGCAATGTATCCCATTTCCTCTTCACTAATAAAACATGTCCTTCACCTTGAGTTCTGTCTAAAACCAGCTCTAAAACTAACAGCATTTTTATGTTTAGAAAATATTAACCAGTGTTCAATAATAAGAAGCATGACTCATTTTTTTTAGTTGTCGTAATTGACCAGAGTTCTTTGGGCATTGGGGAACAGCTGTTCACTAATTACTGACAAGTCAATGTTTAAAGAAGTCTTCAAAGTCTTACAGGAATTTTCCGTGATAAGGATTTATGATCATTGCTGAGATATTACAGGTAGATTAAATAGTTGCTTCGTCATAGGTTTTATGGTGATAAGATTGCAGTTCTACATCCTGAAGCCTCTGGATTGTTGAAACCACTTTTTGAATTATGTGCTGAGGTTTAAAGTCTGTAATAAGACATGTGCTACCTCACTGATCCAAACTAATTAGATGTGTAGTAGATGACACATTTTAATATTACAATCTAAATTGCCAGCTTTAATTTTTCTGACCAGTGAGGTTTCCAAATTCCCCATACTTACTGAATATTTTTTCAGGAGCTAGGAAAAGATACTAAATTTGGCACAACAAAAGAATGCTTCTAATGTAATATCTTGCAAGGAAATAAAATGAGTAAAGGAGGGCAAATCGCCCTATTTTATGGTTTCTGTTGTGCAATGCTCTGAACAGAGAGCTTAAAGAAGCTTTAGACAGTTCAAACTGCATTATAGAACATTCAAGCGCTTCAAATTTTGTTTAACCTACTTTCAGGTTCTAATGTTAAAGTAACTTGAGGTTAAGTTTCTCATCCCTCATGTTTTCCTGCCTGCAGGACAACAGCTTTGAGCAGTTCATCATCAATTACTGCAATGAAAAGCTGCAGCAGATTTTCATCGAGCTGACTCTGCGTGAGGAGCAGGAGGAGTACATTAGAGAGGTAAGCTGTGAATTCTACTCGTTGAGAAGTTTTGTGTCAAGCTGTTGGATGCAAGGTTTTCCAGGGAAATTTACCTTTTAACACCTGCCTTTATCAATTTTGTTCCTTTCACCTGCAGCTGTACATCTGAATCTCTTAACATGCCACCACTCGGTTCGTTGTGTTGACAGTCCATTATGGCCGGCCCCTGAAGCATTGCTTCTACCTTGTCATTTCACTCAACTATTTAACCCCTCCTAAACTTGCATTCTTTTCCTTAAAGAACACTTTTCTGCTGTTCTATCTTTTGTTTTCTGTCCCCATCTCTGACCCACCAACATTTTCATTCTGCGCACTCACAGGGACGGAAATGATCCCTCACTCTGTTGAGAGTAAACACTCCCCGATGTGGACCTTTAGGCTCTGTTTGTTTTCAGAGCTCTGAGTTTGAGTGCAACAACGGTGACCCCACAGCCCCCTTCCCTACTTGCGCCACCACCAATGATATTCCACCACTGGCTTGTGTCCAGTGTATTGCATGGGAAAATACCACAGCACTAGGGAAAGAGAGAAGAACTACCAATCATAAATGTAGCCATGCCTTCTTTGCATCCACCTTTTTAAAAATATCAATCATTCACATTGGTACAGTTCACTGATCCATAAATAAGTGTTAAGTTGAAAGCAGAAAAATGTTTCATAAGTCAGCTGCCTTTTTTGGAAGAGGAAATTTTTAAAGTGTGCTTTTGTCTTTTTTTTTTTTTTTTATTTCCACACAACCTCTGTTTGTGTGGAAATAAGAGTTGTAGAGAAGACATTTAAGTTCCAAGGACTGTTATAAATGAGACAGAAGATTTAAAAACTTTAACTGTTTTTTTTCCCATAAATACACTGAAGTTAATTAGGTATTTTGTTTTTATTTCATTTCATCAGGCCTTACAAATGCATACTGCTGCAGGCATATTGTGACCTCGCTATAAAGCACATTAATGTGCAATTACAAAGTTTTGGATGAGGTTGTGGGAGATATAAAAGCATAAATACAAGGTCTGGTTGTTTTTTGTAGTGTTTTAAAGACTAGAACATTTTGTCTTTTTATATCATCCCTCACACACACTCACTTGTCATTCAGTCTGAACTAGTGCCTTGTGGTCTCATAATTTGCAGTTGCACATCAGTTCTTTGTAATTTTGATGAATGAGGATTGAAACAAAATAATATAAAATGTTCAAATGTCATATTATTAAGCACATTCACAATGGTCTCATAGAAAGTGGTTCTGATTGTTTTGAACCAGATTAAAAAAACATTGTGATATTGTATATCAGCATTTGCTACAAGCACTATATTACTGGATACCTATGGATCAGATGTGAAAAGCATCGATGTAGGCAGCTACTTTGATGACTGCAGTGCTCATGAAGTCCAAATAAATGACAACCTTTTCTCTTTTAAGCACAAGTACCAAAGTCATAATCAGCTGAATGTCTGTTTTATCAAGCTGATGATGCAAAGAAATGAAAGACCTATTTTTGACTTGTGTGTTTTGTTACAGGGCATTGAATGGACAAACATTGAGTATTTCAACAATGCCGTTATCTGCGACCTCATTGAAAATGTAAGTTAACTTCATATTTGTCGATGATGCAAATCTGGTACTAATGAAAACAGCACTGAACAATTACAGTCATAATAACTCCAGCAGAGCTCTGTTGCAGAGCTTCAGATTGTGGTTTCCAGTTCATAGACTTCAATAAAATTCTGTAACAAATTCTAAGCTATGCTTTCATCTCTTCTTTTTGTGTCAGAACCAGAACGGCATTCTGGCCATGTTGGACGAGGAGTGTCTGAGGCCCGGGACGGTTACCGATGAGACCTTCTTGGACAAGCTGAACACAATCTGCGCTGACCACCAGCACTTTGAAAGCCGTCTGAGCAAGAATTCAAAATTCCTCAACGACCACAGCCTGCCACACAACTGCTTCCGCATCCAGCACTACGCCGGCAAGGTACTGATGACCCTTCCCCTCTTTTGGCCCAGTACACAAAGGGAGAAATGTTTTTTTGCAAAATGAAAGTTTAAAGATGTGTAACTCAGTCTTGCCACAATAATAAAAAGTAAATCTTTCCGTTTTCTTTTTTTTCTTACATTAAGGTGTTGTATCGCGTTGAAGGTTTTGTTGACAAGAACAACGACTTGCTTTACCGGGACTTGTCTCAGGCCATGTACAAGGCCAATCACAGCCTCATCAAGCAGCTCTTCCCTGAGGGAAATCCTGTAAAAGTCAACCTTAAACGACCACCAACTGCTGGATTCCAGTTCAAAGCATCTGTTGGCACACTAATGAGCAACCTGCAAACAAAGAACCCAAACTATATTCGGTGCATTCAATTTTCTCAATGACATAGGTGTATTCTGAAAAAATAAAGTGACTTGTGAGAGGTTAAAGCTGAATATAAATGTCTAATTTACAGATGCATCAAGCCTAATGACAAAAAAGCATCCCACGTCTTCAACGAATCCCTGGTCTGCCATCAGGCACGCTACCTCGGCCTGATGGAGAATGTCCGTGTAAGGAGAGCGGGATACGCTTTCCGTCAGGCCTACGAGCCTTGCCTGGAGCGCTACAAGATGCTCTGCAAAAACACCTGGCCGCATTGGAAGGGGCCTGCCAGGTAATCTGGTGCAGATCATGAGGACAGAAAAATGAAATGTTTTCAAAGCAAACCCCTTCAGATGTGTTCTTGCAACTGGGAAATATTCTCAGGTGTCTGAATGTGGGATGGCTCCCAGTGGGAATGTTTGTGGCCAACGCTGAGGAAAATAGCTGCTCCCAGGTGGGAGGATTGCTGGGGAAAGACTTGGATAAGGTTCAAAAGATGAAATGATTAGATGATCCTAACAGTTTGAAGAAACTTTTAGTTTAAGTTAAAGAAGGGTTTTTGTTTACAAATATTACCTACACACTAGTGTCATTTGATCGTTTGCATTACTGAAATAAAATACTTGAAATTTTAATGATGGAATACATAAAAATGAACCTGGCATTACAGAAAGTAGCTGTAGTCACGTCACATACCAGATGTTCGTTGTTCGGTATTCCCCGTCTGAGCCGCAACATGTCGAGACATTTCATCTTTATCTGTCTCCTCCATTCTACATCAGACGTTCCCATTTCATTCACTGTGCTGGCTAAATCACTGATTCCTATCTACAGTGCCATACACTCAAATCTTGATTTTAAGTCACCTTTAGGCACTTACTAAGGATTTAGTCATCATCTACTGGAGAGGTTGAGGGGACGGGGGAATGGGGGTTGTATGTCTTGCCATTTTTGGATGAATGTAGACCAGCCAGATTTTTTTTTTTAAAGTTTATATTTATTTACATCCTAACTGTAGATGTTTTATTCATTACCTTTATTCTTTTAGAAAAGCAGTGGTGGCTATCATACTGTTTTTAATCCCCTGCAAAGCTTTCAGTTCTGCTGCTAAAACTGGAATTTTGCAATTCATAAGCATTTCAATTTAAAATCAAAAAATCAAAATGTTTATACACTGCTTTTTACCAAGTCCTTTGCTTTGAGAAATTGTAAATTTAAGCATTTTAAGTCTGAAAATAAGTATATTAACATTTGGCTAAAACTCATTGATCAATATTAGAATCAAAAGTTATTTGTGATGTGCAATAAAATAGACCTTTATAAAGTTTAATTGTTCTAACAAACTTGTTCTAACGCTGTAAATCGACTTGTTAGATATTTTGAGATTGGCACAATGTGGGTTCCCCTTTTGTAAAGGTATCAAAGTTAAGACACCTTGAGGTAGAAACAGAGCTCACAAGGTTGAGTTATGTGTTAATTACTAATTTGGTATGTTAAGTTAATGTATTGTAAAGGTCTCAAAGCCTAATATGGAGTCCACAAATTTACAGAAATCCTGACGGTAAACAAAAAGGCAGAACATATTGCAGATAAAAGCCATTGTTAAATCTCCAAATTGAGAAGTGACCTCAGTGATGTGTTGTGACAGCGTTTCAAGTGTTCTATGAAATAACTAGGTGTATAAAATGTTTAAGTAATGACCAGCACCCATCAAAGTCCTGGTCTTGATTAGAGACGCCTGAAGAAACAGCAGACATGTCTGTAAAGTACAGTTTCTGCTGACATGACTTCCTTCAGCTTTAGTACTTCCTTAGGCATCTAATAAACGCTGAGTGTTCTAACAAAAACCACTTCTGTGCAGAAGATATACAGTTGGTATAATGGCACCTATAATGTGTGCACTGATCAGATTTTTGGAGGTTCTAACCTGCTAATGACTGGTGAGGGAAGGTTCTAAGAATTCTTGTTGGTTGGCTTGGCTCCCTGCTATGTGCTTCTGATGATGTATTTTTATTTTTTTTCGTTTTCTCTAGACAAGGAGTGGAGGTGCTGATGACTGACCTGCAGGTTCCAGCTGAAGAGTTCTCTTACGGCCGCTCAAAGATCTTTATCAGAAACCCAAGAACGGTACAAAACATGCTTTTGTAGTGTTTTAGAGTCTTGATGTTGAATCCAGTATTCTCAACCTGTTTTCTCACAGTAACATGTTTGGAAAACAGGGTGGGCTGCACTCGGAGCCCCCCACTTTAGCAATTAGCATGTAACCACCACTCTGAAAACACATGTTTTCACTTAACGATCTAACATGGGAAATAAGATGCTCTGTGTTTCCAGGCCTCAATTGTTTAGGTCTGCGTCATGTGAATGGGTTTTCTCCACCACCAGCAGAAAGCCCAGAGCTTGAAAAAACATAATCTCTAATTGCTTGCTTAATTTGGTCTGATAAACTTATCCCCTCTACACATCTGGAGCTTTAAAGTCAAATATAAAATAAAGCAGATTTTGAACTTGGTTTCTGGATATTACTGGTATCGGACATGCTGAGCAATTTTAGAAGAAATTCACTTTATGGAACAAAACGGGGCACTTGCAGAATTGGAGGGTATACATGAAGATCTTCGTTCTAGGATAGTGTTGCATTGACATTTTAATGCAACGGAGAGATGCACGTCTTTACATTTTTAGCATAGATTCATGTGAGGTAAATAATTCTTGCATTCATTACTTACAAAATCTCTGGTCTTTCAAATAGTGGTACCATTGCTGTCACTACTTTTCAGGCCAGGTACTGAGATAGGCATGAAAGGTTGCATTACTGTCTTCTTTCTTAGTCTTGTTGCTTTTTGAATCATCTTTCTGAAAGACATAATGACCCATTTTTAGTCCAAAATGTCCAGAAATTCACAGGCCCTCCACCAAGCTTACAGTAATAGAGATGTTTTTCCACATATTCATTCTTCTTCCGCTCAACACTTGGAGAGTTCTGTTTCCCAAAAGCTGTTATGGGTTTATCGGACTGAAGCACATAGTTCCAAGCAACACTTTACATGTTGTCACTTGTTGCATTTTTGTCCTTTTCTTTTTTCTTTTTTTTTTAAACCCTTCCTTACAATCCTGATTGATATTTGGAAACTCCATGGTTGGTTCCATAGGAGAAACGGTAAATGTGAATATTTAAAGGAGGAAAAAAAGGTGTTGCAATTCATTCATAGTCTTATATTTATTATACAACTTCACTGATACTTGTAACTGGTGTAGTGGAGTAACCCATTTGGTAAAATGTAGGTTTAATTTGAGGCTTTGACTGTTTTTTTGTTTTGTTTTTTAAGGTTTTATTGGCTCTAGTGGCCTTTATTTATTACAGGAAAGTGGGTAATGAGAGAGACATGTGGCAAAGGTTGCCAGGCCAGGAATCGAATCTGCGACAGCTGCGTCGAGGACTAAGGCCTCCATATCTGGATTGTGCTTAACCCTTGCGCCATCACAGCATACCTGGCTTTAACTGTTTAAAGTGACAGCTATAATACCAAAAACTTTTTAAGTACTTTTTTCCTATTTTGTCACTGCCTTTAATACAACTAAATATTTGAATATTTAAAATTCATATCACCGTTCCCTTTTGTTGTCATGTTTGTAATTTAAGGAAGCAAAAAAGATGTCCCTGGAAAGTAAAAGATCAGGGATGTATAGACCTACAAACAAATATGGTAAAAAAAAAAAACCTTTAAAACAATGCAATTTAAGCATTACCCAGAGTTTTGGTTCCACTAAATGCACCCAGCATCACATAGCTTTGTAAAAAGATTTTAAAGACACTTCAAATTCAAGTTCAGGTAGTCTTTTTAATCTGAACAAACTGGATTAGTTTGAATCCCTGAACAGAAAATTCATTTTGACACTTCATTTATGAAGAAAAAATCTTTCCTCGGGGGGAACGTTCTGCTTTTGATGACAGACCTCATGGCGTGTGAGATTCAGCATGTTTTGTTTCCTTCTCTCCATGTAGCTCTTTTTCCTGGAGGAGAAGAGGAAGCAATGCCTGGAGGACCTTGCAGCTCTCATTCAGAAGATCTACAGGGGCTGGAAATGTCGCAGCCACTTCTTGCTGCTGAAAAAGAGCCAGATCGTGGTGGCATCATGGTACCGCCGATACGCGGTGAGACTGCTTTCCAAACGTCTGCCATGGCTACGGATACCTGAAAGCTTTGTTATTCAAATTGTTGCCATTTCCATTCAACAGCAACAAAAGAAGTACCAGAAGATCAAGCATTCTACCACCGTTGTGCAGTCCTACACCAGAGGGTGGCAGGTATGAGGCTTCCTGTGAGTTTTATTGTATCTGGAGTAATGAATAAATCATAAAGAAACATGAAATGTATTTCTTCCAGGCTCGGAAGCTCCTGAGAGAGCTGAAGTATCAGAAGAAATGTGAAGAAGCTGTGACCACCATTGGAGCCTTCTGGCATGGCACACAGGTATGGTAAAGGCTCTTAAGAACAGAGAAATAGAAAAGCTCATTCTTATGTGTTTTTTTTATATATATATATATTTGCCCAAAAGATTTTTGCTCAGCACTTGAGGGTCTTTTTTGTTTTTGTGTGTGTGTGTTTTTTTTTTTTTGTTTTTTTTTACATTTTCATTTCTCAATATTGACACCAGTCTTTCTAAGATTCTATTCTGTGAGCTTTCTTGGATTATGTTACTTCAGTTTTTCCTCTGCAATGCTATTTCTTTTGATGATTACACATCTACTTTTTCCCCTATGCTCCTTTCATCTTTCCCTTCTCGATTTATCCTTCTGTACATCTTCAACCATTCCTACCTAACGCCCACCGCATCCTACCAGGCTCGGATGGAGCTAAGGCGTCTAAAACAAGAAGTGCGGAATAAACACGCTGTGACAGTAATTTGGGCATACTGGCAGGGAACCAAGGTATTTCCACCTAGCTGTAGTGTTGCTGTCCCAGCTGTCTTGTCATTGTTTACACTGTCTCATCCCATTCTGACTATGAAAGCACATAGTGGCATAGAACTACTGCTAAATGAATGTAAAGTCGATGAGCTTTGCCTTTTATGTTGGTGCTTTTACAGGTGTCTTAGTTAAATTTGTAGTAGGAAACTAAACTTTAAATCTTTAGTTATTGCTTTCATGTTTTGCTTCTGACTTTATTCTAATAAGCAATTCCACTCTACATCACTCAGATGCTATTCTGCTTTTTAAAGCTCAAAGAAAGAATGCATTTTTTCCGGATAATCTATCTAAACATTTGGGTTTGAGGGATTTTTGGCACAGTGTCACTTCATCACCTTACAAATCTCTGTGAGAATGTTGCCTTTTCTCAGCTACAGCAGTCGGTCTACTTAGTTCCCAGACACTCCCAATCACTCGGGAGTGTTGGTTCTTTGTTGTATTTTTCTTTTCATAAAATGCTCAAATTCTTTAGAAGGTTTAAAATCTGAATTGCAGGCCAAGTCTGTAGAGAAACCACTGTGGTTCTGTGCGATATTAATTTACCTGCTTGTTCCCTTTTCTTAATATAGTAAAAGTTTCTAATATTTTGGTAAAATAAAACTTAAATTATTGGAGGCACTAGTTTCTATTATAAATAAACATTCAAGACTGAAAATGAATGCATATTCATCTATTTAGTGAGAATGGGGTATATAAACAGAACATATCCCATCAGACATTATTATATTGGACAGCATCATTTGGGGTCTACTTGCTGGTTGTTAGAGTTGCATCCAGAAACTCAGTGATCACTGGAATTGCCAGATTCTGGTCCAAACCAGTAATTGGTTGGTCAGAAGCATAAAAATTCAGTAATTTTCCTTTGAAGAACACAGAGCTCTTGCAACACCAGATTGCGTTAACATTCTTTATTGTTGATGCCGTTACTCAGGACATGTCATTGTCACTTCCGCCAATGGACGCACAGAAATATCTGAAGCCATTTGAAAGGAAGCTTTATTTTCTGCCACATGTCAAGATGCGTCTGCAGTATTTTCTGTCATCTAGAGTGAAATAAGTTTTTCTGTTTGTCTTTTGGAGTTTCAACCTTCTGTTTATCTTGGAACATTCTGGATTTTAAAGTGTTGGAAGCCTTTTGGGAATCTGAGTCAAAGGAAAGATGTACTTTAAGAATATGGGTATGCTACCTGCACATGCGGCAAAGGTTGCCAGCCCGGGAATGGAACCTGCGATAGCCGCTTCGAGGACGAAGGCCTCCATATATGGGTTGTTCTAAACTCCAGTGCCACCACAGCATACCCTGCCTTCTGTCCATTTCTGACTAAGCTTTCGTTGTTATGAGATAACATTGAGTAGAAACGCTACTGTCGCATTATATATATTAAGTGTAAAAAAAATGCATGATTTATTTTTATTTTGTCTGTTTGTACTGCTACCAAATATTTGAGCTTAGGTGTCTCACATTTTGATAGATGCACAGATGTAAGCAAAGAATTGAATAAAAGAGCCACTAAATTGATTTTCAAGTCCTGCTTCTCAGAAACAGTTGGAGAGGAATACAAAGTATAATAGGCTGTTAAATTGCATTTTATTACCCATTGTAAACTATCACTGACCTTAGCTTTTGAAGTTACTTCAGATAAGTCTAGATCTCTTAATATGTCAAGAATGGAGATTGAATGGTACAGACCAAAGCTGAGAACCATCTAATCACCTTCTACATTCATATTAAATGTAACACAATAGATGAAACTTAAAATATTTAGGTTCATATTGCCTAAATATTTTAAAGTTTAGGTAAAGTTAAAGGTTGGAATCACTGAACCAGATGTAAGCTCTGCTTTGCAATGTGAACTTTGTTCATCAAGTACATGGATAAATTACTGGAAAGAGTTTTATCACAATATAGCTAATCTGTTATTCCACCTCAGCCTTTTCATTGATTTATTTTTTTATTTCACTTTAACTCAATCGACCATAATCGCCACACATTAAGGTTTCCCTCTTGAGTGACTCATGTTGACAGTGTTTCCTCATTGTTACCTGTCACACCCGCTCTCCTCGGACAGTTGTGGTTTTGCCTGTCACTGAATAAAGCAATAACGCTCATCTGCAACTGCCACCGCTTTTCATTAGGCCCGGAGAGAGCTACGTCAGCTGAAGGAGGAGGCGAGGAATAAACATGCCGTGTCGGTCATTTGGGCCGGCTGGCAGGGCACCAAGGTATTTGGGAATGTTGACTTGCCGTGACTTTTTGACTTATCGCCTCCATCAACCCCACTCCCACTTCTTTATTTAAAAAAAAGTCCTGAAGTCATTCTAAGCATTTCTCAGTGATGTAAAGCATTTTGTTACGTGTCTTATGGCTCAGTAGGTGCTGAGGTTGTAAGTGAATCTTCCAAATATGACCAAGTCCTTTATGGTAGTCTGCTTAAAATGTACATCCAATACATCCTGGATACATAGATTTAGTTTTGGTTTGTTGCATCATCTTCATAGGTCCATCCTTGACAACTGCATGCTTCTTGCTCACTCTGCATGACTTCCTCTTACTGTGCAGCTACTGCATGTTTAGTCTGTATCGAAACCGTTCTCAGTATCTTTTGGATGGATTGCATCCCAACTGAATTGACTCTCCTGCATCATCACCCTGCAGTGACTAAAAACGCTTCTTTCACCTCACAGATGGTCTTCTAGATAACCACCAAACACTTTATTATTCATGTGTAGATGCTGGAGCATTATAGCAATAACGTTGCAGCCAGCGCTTGTGTGCAGTGTGTGTGCACGTCTTCAAAGCAGTCGACTCCAAGCAGAACGGTTTTGACCCCTTCATCCTCTCATCTTCCACTGCTCTTTCTTCCCCCGCCCACACCCAAACAGGCTCGCAGGGAGCTCAGGAGGCTGAAGGAGGAAGCCAGGCGCAAGCATGCCGTCGCTGTGATTTGGGCCTACTGGCAGGGACTGAAGGTACCCACCAGCCCCCACGGCGTAGCAACCTGTGTGCCATCTGCTCCCCATCACTGTCCCCCATCACCCTTTTCATCACTTTTTGTCCTGAGAAAGGCAGCCTCTGCTCTCTGTTGCAAATATCTTCTGTTTTCCTTTACGAAGTTTGGAAAGCATATACGCCACCTTCCGTTGTCATTGCCACCCTGTTAAAATTTAAAACTGCAGAAACATTATGTCACCTCCTACAATAATTGCCCAAGTCAATTTTTTCCAAGTGATTTTGACAAAAATAAATGACTTCTGGCAAAAAATTACTTGGGAAAGTAACAATCTCATACTAAAGAAAATTGAGAAATCCAACTGTTAATTTGAGTAAAGTTTGTCTCTTGTAACCCTTTTTATGATCCCATTTTACTAATAGGACAGCACTTTTTTTCCAAGTATAGCATTAAGCAAGGTTAGAGCAGAAAGATGGAGAATCTTTAGTCTTTCTTGATTAGGGGTGTGCAACTTCAGCCTCCAAGAACTGATGTATTGTATGCTTTAGCTGTATCCTTGTTCCACAGCTAAATTAATGGACATGTTGCCACCTCATTAAGTTGTCAGGTTCTGCTTAGGCCTTGTAATAAACCACTGTCATCTAAACAAATGCAGGACACTGGCGCTTTATGACTGGAGCTGGACATCCTTGTTGTAGATCACCTTGAATCTTCTGTAATTATTGGCCTGAGCCGATGAGATGACCTAAGTCCATGGATGAAGGTTCTTGCTAGAAGACTGAAGTAAAGTGCCCATTTTCAGTTAACTAGTAGACTGTTGGATTTCAACTTAACATACCCAATTATTCTAAAGATTTCTTGTAATGCACTCCGAAATGTTTTCCAGACCTATGGAAAAATGAGCTCTCAGCATCACAGATCATCTACTGTAAATAACTATCAATAAGGTGCTTTATTCTTCCTTTCCCATGTTTTCTTTTTCATTTTTTTTCTTCTGAAAACTCAATCTTTTTCTCATCTGACCAAAGCATAAGCAAAACTTATCAAATGTGACATGTTTACTTTTGTTATGAAAGGACAAACTATCTTTTCTTGGCATCCCAAAGTCCTCTTTGGCATTTAGGCGGTTTCTAATGAAAATGGAAACATGACATCAGGAGGTTTCATTTTGCAGCAGTTCTCAGTGAGCTTTTGAGATCTGTTTTACTTTGTTTTGCTTCATTTACCATTCTGAATAATGTGGGTGGTGACAAGATAAACTTGTTTTCCAGCCTAGTGGTCAGTGGCTAGAAGGCCTGAGTGCCATGTCAAAACTGCATGACACAGCAGGGGTCAGCACCTTCTTCAAATCATTAGCTTTTGCCTTCTGTCTAGCTGAACAAAATTCATCTCAAGCCACAAAAGACCCCCATCTTGGAAATGGGAATCATTAATCATTTCTTTGTGATTTAGAAAGTTGTAGAAACTGATCAAACACATATTCCAAAATTGTTTTTAAGCAGTTGCCGGTATTTGAGCCACCACTAAATGTTGAATTAAAGGTTGGATTTTTCCATATTTCCCGGCGTAAGATTATGTAATGGTTTAACTTCCAAGGTCGTGCAGATGCATAAAAGCCGTAACTGAATTATCAGTTTGGTTTGAAACGACGGTTTAGTTATGATCCCTCTTATCAACTTTAGGTGTTGTCCTTTAACAGAATGCAAGTAATTTATAACACCTGATGTAAAAGTTTAACCCCCACTTTAAATATGGGAGTTTCTGAATACAGAGAATAGAAAATTGTTCAGCCTTTTTTTTTTTTTTTTTAAAGCAACAGTGTGCAAAAGTCTACCCATTTCATCTAACTTTTCCCTGTCTTCCATTACTGACCCTTAAAGCAGCACTGTTTGTGGCTCCAACACCATTTGTTCTGTTTCTTTTTCACTGAAGTGGTGTCTCCTTTTGGTTTTTGTCTGTGTGATGTTTACTTTTTTGGAGTGAAACAATCCATGTTTACCATGTTCATGTTTTAATATTTTTTTTTTTTTTTATTGAACACCAGGAGCCTGGATATGCATCTGTTATAATTCACTTTGTCCCATAAAGAAAAGCATGAAGTTTGTCATAACAATAATAGCTTTTTCACTCATTTGAAGAAATTATTGTATTTGGGATTATTTCCAACAGACTGGGTTTTGTTTTGTTGTTGTTTGTAACTAACAAAACGTCCTTTTTTTGTGTGCAGTTTTTGTTGTGCTGCTCCTCTCTCAGTGTGCTGCTTTCCTGTCCCACCGTATAACGAGTCAACAGAGTAAGCTTGGAATTGATTCACACTTTTTTTATGATTGTGCTCTCAAAGGTCCGCAGAGAATACAGAAAATTCTTCAGGGCAAACGCAGGCAAGAAGATCTATAACTTCACCATCCAGAGGATTGTAAGTCTGGCTTAAGACCTGTGATGTTCTGTGAATTGGTTCATGTTAACTTTAATGTTGAAACTGAACACTTCTTGGGTCTTTTTGGATTACTAGATGCAAAAATACTTCCTCGGATTGAAGAGCAAACTGCCCTCCATGTCCCCGATAGACAAGACCTGGCCTGCCAGGCCTTACTTGTTCCTGGATGGAGTCCATGCTGAGCTTCGGAGGATTTTCCATCTCTGGAGGGTTTGTCTGTCACATTCAGTCAGGCTTGTTTTACACTGTCAGAGTGAATGCTGTCTACTGTAAAACTGCCAGACAAGTGTGTAGCATAGTCAAGTCAGCATTTCTGAATTTTTCAGTTATGTTCTATAAGATGTAGGCAGCTGATCAAAGTACAATGATGATGCACACAAAAACTAGTGTTTCCTGGCAGTTATTCTTTATTTTGACTTGTGATGCAAACAGTGCAAGAAATACAGGAGCCAATTCACAGAGGAGAAAAAGGCGGTGTATGAGGAGAAGCTGGAGGCAAGCGAGCTCTTTAAAGATAAAAAGGCTCTCTACCCAAGCAGGTATCTTGCATTCACTGGTCTCCAAAGCAATGCCCATGGTGTCAATATTAATTTTATGCCAGATTGAGCCTTCATACATCTTATATTTCACATTATACAAATGTCTTTGACTCCATCTTTTTTTCTCAGCGTGAGACAGCCTTTCAAAGGAGACTACCTGGAGATCAGCAAGAATCCAAAATATCAAAAACTCAGCAGCGCTGTAGACGAAAAGATTCTGCTGGCCGACGTGGTCAACAAGATAAACAGGGCCAATGGAAAGGTAGGAAAAAAGTGCTTTTGGAAAAGTATTTTTACATTATCCACACTAGAGCTGACATCATACTTGTTATATGTGACCAATCAACATAAAGTATTTTACAAATAAATATCTGACTTGTGGGGTACATTTGTATTCAGCATTAGATAACCAATCCCAGAACCACATTTTGCTGCAACTACAGCTCCAGGTCTTTGGGACATTTCTACCAATTTTGAACATCTATCAACTCTTATTTTCCCATTTTTCTAAGCAAAATAGTTTAGGTTCAGTCTGGAAAGTCTGAGCAGCATTTTTCTTTTTCAGCTCACACAACAGATTTTCAAATGGCTTTAGGTCTGAACCCTGACAAGAACATGAACATTTTTTTTTTTATCTTAAACATCACATTGTATCTCTGACACTATGTTTAAGATCAATTCACTGTCTGCAAGAACATATTCTGTCGTAGAGCTGCAAGAACAAAATTACATTTTGTTCTTTTGAGGTGTTTGAAAAATCTAGTGCGATTGGACAGAAATGTGAAGCGAGTAGGCCTACTATACTGATAAAAGGTGCAGTGGGACAGACCTATGAGGACTTCCTCAGGGCTCTTGTTTGCGTGAAGGAACTTTTGTCTTCACATCAGATAAATGAGGAAATTTCTGTTTCCTGGTAGAGTATGTACAAGTCACTTTTGTGGCGTTCAGAGTGAGGTGCGGTCTAAGTCGACATTTTGATCGCTGCAGAACACAGCACCTACTTTCCAGTGTATGTCCTCTCTCCTGTAGCAATCCGCATGTCTTAATATCCAAAATATTTTTTTTTAAACATCTTGCATAAAAACCTAATGTAATACATGTCGGGGTGTGATTGTAGTGAGAGTTCAACAGACATGAATACATTTGTAAAGCATTTCACCCAGTGTTTTCATTAAAACTTCTCTGCTTCCATTTAAAAATTTGCACCTTAAAGTCTGATATCTTGTATTTTATGTTGGACTGAATGCAGGATGACACTAGTGCTTCTGTGCTTGCAGGGGTCACCTCGACTCTTTCTGTTAACTAAGAAGAATGTTGTTCTGGCTGATCAGAAAACTGGGCAGCTGAAAGCCAACGTCCCTCTTACGGACCTTGCAAGTGTGTCAACGAGCACGCAAACTGATGGCTTCTTTGCTCTCAAACTCAAAGAGGTGAGGAGAACGTTGTTTTTAGATATGTAGCAATAGATGATAAACTTTTTCAGGTTGTTTGTGTGACCACAAAATCTTTTTCAAGAAGATGAAGGAAAATTGTTTAAAGATTCAGTGTTGCTCCCAACAGGGCTCAGCTTCTGCTGTCAAAGGTGACTTCTTGCTCAGCAGTGATCACCTGATTGAAATAATAACCAAACTGCACCGCATCAGCTCCATGGCTGCAGACAGAGAAAAGCTCAACATTGACATCTCAGACGAGTATGCAGAATCTTTGGCTTATATTATGGCCAGCGGGTTGCCTCTTCCTTCTTGGTGATATAAGTTTTAAATACTCTTCTCTGGTGTTTCAGGTTTCTGGTGCAGTTCAAACAGGACAAAGTGTGCGTAAAATTCATCCACGGTACTCCCAAGAACGGCAACAGCGTATCATGCAAACGCAAAAACAACCGCCTGCTGGAGGTGTCCGTACCCGCGTCATCATAAAGAGGAGAGGACCTGACGGCTAACTCAGATGTTCTGGACTTGACAATCACCACCCCTGTGCCAACCCTGAGCCCAAACACATGCTGTTATTTGGCTTCTTGTTGTGTTCTTCATCAGTTGTTTTTTATGGCACCGCTATAGCTGAAATAATGGGCCACAATTTTTTTTTTGGCAGAGAAAGCTCAAACTAAAGGGTTGCATGCCACAGAAATTTTGGTGTAAAAGCTGATGCCAGAGCACAACCGACTTTTTGTATACCCGTGGCAATGTCGCTGCCTCTGTGGTATATTAGTTTTCAGAGAAAATGTCAAAAGAACTTAAAGAAGATCTCCAGCCTCCCAACGGTTCAAACTCGTCTGCTTTTAAGCTGCTCTGACGCTGGCAAGAAAGATGGCTTAAAAATTTGAGATGAGCTATGACACAGGATTTGGGCATAAGTCTGTCGCATTTAGTTCTTTGACAAACCTGAATACTGCACTTGCTTTCCCCATTTTAACAGAGGTTCTGACCTGAAAACTACATTGCTTGTATGTTGTTTTCTTATTTTCTTGGATTACAGTACAGTGGGCAGTTTTGTAAAAGTAAGATATAGTTTGCTAAATAATTGTAAAACACTTTGTATTCATTCTAACGTGCCATTAAACAGGTGTAAACACAGTACCATGCGAGTGATGATCCTATTTATATTGATGCCAAAAATGAAATTAAATAATTTGTTTTTGATTGCACTACACATGGTCACTTGCATTTCGTCTTTCTAGTAAAGCTGATTAATCATTATTCCATCTACTCAGTAATTGTAAACTGCATTCATGTTGAAGGTTGCCTGGAGTTGAGACATTAGATCAGTTTGGACCCAACTTTTTTCCCCCAAAACTACTTTTTCCACCTCAAATTCTGACCATTGAAACCAATGCTAATGTTGTGTGCAATATAGTGTTTCTGGAAGTTGACTTTCCTGTGCCATAAGCTGTACATAGGCTTTATAGGCTGTAGCCATAACATGGACACACAGTTTAGATTCCTTATTTTCATATGTATTACTGGTGTGGATGTTTTAGTTTCTACAGCTCTATTGTAGTGTTTGAACCACTTTGCCCTTCACTTTACATTACAAGGGAACAGACCAAATGTTAATTTGAGAGGTTCTGTTAAGAGGCTATATGCAGTTAATATTGTACCTATAGTAAATTCTTTGCATCTTTATTTAATAAAAGATTAGTTGGAACTGGAGGATTAGTCGACTGGTTGGTTATCCTCGGAGGGACACAGACCAAAGCATACTCCTACAAACTAAAACCTTATAGTGATCTATGCTAATGCCAACTTAGTTAAACCATTGTAACATTTCATTGATTTATTTACCCAAAAACTGAGGATCACTTGCTCAGAAAATGAGTCACGAAGGTGGTGCAACAGCAGTGAGATTCGTGTGTGAATGCACACTGAGAATGCAGGATGAAACGCTTCTGGTCTTGGTCTGAACCTAAGTGTAAAAAGAAATGAATAGCATTTACCTATACCACTAATTTAGCTCTTTGCACTACTTTAATCTTGTAACTGACAAATACTGATCAGAACCTCTTTGTGCCATTCTCGGTCTGTTTCACATGTGAGGATAAATGGTGGCATGCCACCTCCAACCTAGATTTCCTGTGTGAATATGCCAGCATGCTTCACAAAAACCTCTACGACCGCTTTTAGCTTTGACCACTGAGACGAGCTGTTGGCTTCAGCCTCTGGGAGAGAGAAAATTTGATCCTGGATGCTGAAGCAAAGTCTGAAATGGGCCAAGACAGAAATAGACTTGTACCATCTTGGACTACAATCTTAAAAGAAAAAAAAAAATGCAAACCCCTCTTCCATGAACTTTAAAACTGTTAAACTTGCATTGAAAGGCTTATCCAAAGCATAATGATTCTGTCACCAGTAACCTTCCTTTTTGAAACTCAGATCGAAACACATGACGTTTCCTGGCAGATAAATTATGTAGTTAACGAGCAGAAAATTAAAGCAGTTTTTGCGTAAGAAACTGCCTTTACTTTTCTATTATTCAACAGCAGTTCAGGTTCTGTTCCTGGTACCCATTTGGGTACCAGGAACCCAAATGGGATGACTGATGCTGTCATACCTCATATCGCCATGTCTTGTGGAAACAATAAGCAGCTTTACTGGCCATTGCAGACATAAAATTTAATAAAATTGTGTTTGTGTAATTTTTTGTGAGATGAAGGGCTAAGGAAGACCTCTCCAAAGTCAAGCAGAAGTAATTAGTATTTAAAATAACTGCATTAGACCAGGTTGGATAACTGCTTGGAAACTAAATGAAAACTTTTTTTTTCTTCCTTTTATTTGACTTGTATACAAATTACTAGTTTATTTGCATAAAACGGACACAAGTAAACAAAATAGGGGGGAGGGAATGCAATCGGACTTCACTTTTCTGCATTTCAACTGAAATGTAGAAATGTTTATATTTGGGACTCTTTTGAAAAATATTCTTGGCATGTAATCAGATGACACTCATGAGAGATAAACTGATGGTTCTAATTTACTTGGAGCCTTGTTTTGGTGTGGTTTCACTTGTAACATCTTTCTTGCCCTCTTCTTCCCCTTGATTTGTATTTGAACAGTGGTTAGAGCTGCAAAATGATGTCTGCATTCTTGTGTGCCTGATGTGGAACTGTATTCAGAGATGGAACAAGAAAAATATTTTAGTAGAACTCATTGTAACATTTGCAAGTATTCTTTTTAAATTAAATAAAGATCAATGATAAATGTTCTTTGCTGCTTTTGTATTTTTTTCCCCATTTAATTATTTGAAGCTTAAACCCATAAATGTTGTCCACACAGATCATTATTCTTTGTGTTTCAATTTATAAGCCTTTTTGTTTTTTTGTACCTCACATCCCAGCACTAAATAACAGGCTTTGACTGCTGCTTATCTGCATCATCTGGGGACATGGTTTGGGGGCTGCATGGCCAAGCTTAGCAGTCAAGCAACTGGCCAGATGTTTTCCATCACATCTGGGGGGGGGAGCTGTCCTGGGGTTAAATTCCGGAGCTTTGGGAGAGCTGCCGGCAACAGGTCTCAGGGGACCAGCCCTCTGATTGAACAGTGGTAAAAATAGCGAACCATTTTGGGCTGCCCAGTACCCGGTTCCCACCACTCCACAGGCTGGGAAAGGAAGGCGGAGTCCTAGCACTCCCTGTGGATATTATTCAACTCTCTGTGGGACTACAAAGGAACCAGACAATGCGCTCGCTGATCATGTGGAGCGTCTGCCGTTTGCACACTGCAGTGCAGATCTGCATCACACCGTTTTGATAAAATCAGTTTGCAGAGCAGATCATGAATATGTCTTATAAATCAGCTCTCCAATCCAAATGTTGGGAGCTGTGCTTAAAATGGTTCTCAAATGTCAAGTAACACCTTTTAAACAATTAACGCTCTTTGTCTTTCAAAATGTCAACATAAAATGAAAGATTTCTGCGATATAAAAATTAATCAGCTAAATATGAACACTTTCCTCCCCAGACTGGCATTAGAGTACTCTAGACTAGTTGAGGTTGCTTTCCTGAGTCTCTGGTGACATCTTCTGGACTCTTATCAGCCTTGCAATAGAAAACAGGAAGGGGAAGAATTGAAGAAAATTTGGATAAAACTGTTTGACAAGATGCAGCATTTCAGGGGAGTTTTTTTTTTTGCGTTAGCCAAGTAATGTAATTTAGTTTTTTTTTTGTTTGCTTTAAACAGATTTTCACAAAAATGAAAATGTATTCCCATAAAAAGGTCCTTGTGAGTATCTTAAAATGTTAAACATACATTATGGTTTGTATGGGTGAAGTGCTGTGTGTGGAAGAAAACTTAACTGCACATCACCCTGAACACACTGTCCCCAGAGTGTTATTGGTGATGTGCAGTGGTGGCAGTATCATCCTGTGGGTTCCTTCGGTAGTTAAAGGGGAGTTGGTTGGATTTGATGGGAAGACGAATTAAGCTAAATTTAGTGCAATCCTGGATGAAAATATACTAGAGGCTTCAAACGAGTTAAAAACTTCTGTATCACATGATACTGAAAACTTGTTGCTCTTGGAGAAAGGTTCAGGGGGTGTTTTTGCAAGACAATATATGAAGTAAATCTGTCCTAAAACAAAAATCTATAGCAGCAAAACTGAAAAGTATCTAACATACAGCTGTCAAAGTTTCTAAAAGAACACAGATTCTTCTCAAAAGTCTCAGTCTCCTGTAAATGCTTTCTTAGTGGAGTATTTAATTCACAACTAACAAAAAGCTGTTTTTTTGAGTTGTGAAAAATGTAACTGTTATTTGCACTGACGCTGAAAGGAATACCAATTACATCAGTTTATTCTGCACAGTCACTAATTAGCCTAACACAACACTAAAGCAGCTGCATTTCTCTGCATGTTTAGCTCTAAATATGCTGCTACTGGGAGTCAATAACATTTAGTTTGAAATAATGAATTTTCAGTCTCTCCATCTTTTCTTCTTTATTTTAGACTTCTTGTGTAGTTAGCTTAATAGTTTCCAG
This sequence comes from Brachyrhaphis roseni, assembly GCA_903066815.1. Lineage (NCBI taxonomy): Eukaryota > Metazoa > Chordata > Actinopteri > Cyprinodontiformes > Poeciliidae > Brachyrhaphis > Brachyrhaphis roseni. The sequence continues at coordinate 38,929 of CAEFZY010031316.1, forward strand.
CAGAGATGAAACGTGGTGTTTATCTTCAGTGTTGCGGCATGAACTGAAACTTTTTGCACCTTTTATTCTGAAGTGTAGTTAAAGTAGCAAGTGCAGTTAGAACAACCCTCCAAACTCCTTAAACATAATGCTTCCCCCATGTTTTAAACCATTTATATTTTCAGTTATCCCTGTTGGATACTGTTTAAGTATTTAATTTGTAAGACTGCCTTTTGCTCCAATTACAGTAAGAATGGCTTTCTACACTTTTTTTTTTTTTTTTTTTAACAGAAACTTAAATTCAGTCAGATTTGATGGAGAGAGTTTGTGAACAACACTAACTGCAACAGATTCCCAGGTGATCTAGGTCTGGGCTTTAACTAGACAGTTCTAATACAAAAGTGGGCCTATAAACTCCTTTATTTTAGCTCTAGTTATAGGGTTAGGCATGCAACATCTATTCTCTGAAATTCTTTACAGCTTTTAGTATGTCTTCATCCAGAAATGCTCTGTATGTAGCTTGAAAACACTTCTCCAAGTTTCCATGCTAAACAAAAGTATTCCCACAGCATGATTATGCCACCACCATGTATTGACTTGTAGATTCCACATTCAGGCTGGTGTTCAGTATTTTCCTGTGCATTTTGCATGTAGGCTAAAAAATCTGACCAAAACACCACCCTCCTTCTGCAACTTATAGCAAGTTAACTTTGACTTTTTATGAACCTCTTCAGACATTTGTTCATTTAGACATCATCTCTCCATCATGTCTAAATTTGTATGTCTACAAAAATGGCATAACATCTTTATAGTTAATAATTTAACTTTATTGTGCTCATCAACTTAAGCAAGTTAAACACAAATAGGTGTCACAAGCTGAAAACGTTCCATCTTTGCAGCTTAACTCTGACCATTGAAATGTTTTTTCAAGCCAAGCCTCTTTGATCACTCTGTCCTATAACTAAAGAGCTGATGATAGATAATGTGGCATGAATGTTTTGATGTTAGTTGCTCAGACATACGGTAGCCCAGTTTAAAGAGGAAATTTTCCTGAAGGGGAAAGCTGACTTATTGAGGATAAATTCCTTTTGACAGTTCCAACATGGAACTTGCTTTGTCATAGCTTCATAAATTCCACAACCAGAGCAACAAATCATGGAACAAATAAATCCCACCATCTCCTGTTTCAAAGGGGGAAAAAAAAAAACATAGTAGAAAAGATAATGAGGGATCACTTCCCTAAACATTAATCATCTAGTACTGTATATCTTGGCATATTTAATGCCCAAATTAAGGCCTAAAATTAAAATGATTTGCCTGGGAAATAACGACTTGTTGTAAACAGATTCTCTCGCCTCTGCTGTGAATGTTTGTAGTTCCTCGAGAGTTTCCAGGTGGCTCTTGGCTTCTTGATTGATTGTGACTCTCCTTATCAGTTCTGGCAGTTTAGATGTTGAGCCATGTTTTGGTAGGTTTGCTGTTGTGACACACCTCTTTAATCTCTGTAAGATTATTTAACATTGCCCAAGCAGAGGCTTAATGCTTGGCATCTTAATTTAACTCTACATTAAACCTCTAAAACTTTATCCCTGACTTTAGAGTTTTGAAAAATAATGAAATGTAGCTTTCGCAATTATGACACATTTTGTGTTAGTATATTGCATACAACCCCAATAAAAGAGACGCAGGTTTATGGATGTAATGTGAAAAATTGTGAAAAATGCAAAGAAAAATAATATTTCGCTAAGAAAAGCCTATAGCAATGTCAGATTCCTGCTTTTTAATTAAACCTTAAGGTATGTGCATTAAAAGCATATTTTCAACATCTTTGATACTAAATACCATATAAGTAAAGAATTTTACTGTCAATATTCTCTGCAAGCAACACATTGAATTAGACAAAAGTAAATTCAAAAGACATGAGATATTCCCAGAGTGAGACAGATATAGCTGATAAATCTTTTGCTTGTGGCTGAGTCAGAAAAAAACTAGCAAGAGGGACCAGAGGTAGGAAGAAATCTGAATAATGAGTTCTGCTGGGTGGTGGAGTGTTTGTGTCTTGCCCTCATGTCACCAGCAAACTCAATGGTTTCATCAATTTGTAGCCATTATCACATCAATGGACAAGAATGGAGGGAGGAGGAGAGATACAGATCGAGGGTATAGAGCAAGCTTCTGCTACACCATCTGTGATTGAAGAAAGAACTAATCACTTTAAATAGCATCCCAATATGCAGATGCGTCTGACCACTAACTTACTCACAGTCTATGGAAAAGCAAGAATCGTTGCTATATTTACTGGTAGCTAAAATGAAAACAATACAAAGTTCTACAAGATAAAGAGCCAATGCTAGTTTATATTTTTCTACAAGGTAAAAAGTATTTGTATTTCTTCAAAATCATTTCACTGTATTCCAAACTATGTATGTAAGCTATGCAAGCTTCAGGCTACTTCAGCGGTAACAATGGTCTTCCTAAGAAGTCAGTCAGCTGCAGCTGATCCAGAACGCAGCTGCTCACATTCTCACTAAAACTAGTAAAATAAAACACATTGCCCCAGATCCAAAGTCCTTACACTGGCTCCTTGTAGCTCAAAGAACAGACTTTAAAATACTTTTTTGTTTAATAAACCACTGAATCCCTTAGCACCAAAATACATAAAATACCTGTTGTTGTTGTTGTATTAAACTTCCAGACCACTGAGATGCTCTGGTTCAAGTTTACTCTGCATCCCCAGAATCAAACATGGAGAAGCAGCATTCATTTTTTTTTAATTCCCCTCTATTGTGATGCAAACTTTCAGAAAACTGCAGGACTGCTGAAACAGAGTTCCTTAAAATCAAGATTTTTTTTTTGAGGAATGCCTGTAGAAAATCTTAAGTGCAAGGCCTAACAGAAAGAACATGAAGAAAAAGAAGAAAACATTTAAATGTGGACTAAATGAACACAAACATTTTAGGTATCCACTCAGTAAATTTGAAGAGATTCATGACTATCTCTTGAGCATAGATACTGGTGATAAAACAAGCTAACTCATTTTTGCTACACTACTACACTATTTTAACTACAGGCTATTTTCCCTGGTGTGGACACTAACACTTGCAACCCAAGTAAAATGATAAATAATCGCTATCTATGTCCTTATTGAACGAGCAAGTGCATGCCAATCTGTAGTCCAATGAACGAAGGGGCCGTGTGAACAAAAGCAGCTCTAGAGCTGATACGGATAAGCAAATAGCTCCACACACATCATTAGGTGCTCATTTACAGACATTAAGCAAGAGGGCAGGTGCCTGTTGGGAACTGCCAGGCATGCGTGCCTCCATGCAGTATCACGTTTCACCTACACCTCTCTGTGTAACACCTGCAAATGAAGAGCTTGTTTTACCAGAAATGGTTTCATCCTGCCAGTCGTCTCAGCAATAGTTTTCTCTGACTTCTACACGTCATAATTTCATTATTATATTTCACCAAGTTAGCACAAGTCTGCTAGTCTGATATTGTCTCATTCTGGAGTGAAAGTGGCTACATTTAAAGGCTTTGTTGTTCTGGTGCCTGTTATATAAAAGCAAAATAAATCTAAAAAAACTAAAGAAATCAGACCTTCTATGACTTAATTGCTTTAGTGAGAGCTAAGCACATAAACATTTGTCTATCGTTGGTACACAGAAAGATGGACTAGAGAGGCTTTAATGCAAAAGTAAGGAAAAAGGCATCAGGGAAAGGGGAAATTAGGGAAATAAATGGGATTATGCAAATATGTGAACATTTGCATCACTTACAACTAGCAGTTTGAGTTTCCATTCTAACTGGTTTTCTTCCAGGATTTCCCTGTGGTCAGATCCATCCAACTTCCCCTTAACGAGCTTCACGATGCTGCCGTCACCATGTTTCACTGTGGAAATTATACATTTTGGGCGATGCCCGAATGTTAGTTCCTCAGCACACATAACACTTTGCACTGGCCAAAAACTTCTGTTTTTGCCTTTAGAGTACACTCTTTCACATATTTCCTGTGTATCCTTGGTAGCAGAAAGCCTTTTTTCTTGTGGACTCCACAACACGATATTTGTGAAGTGCACAGCCAATAGTTGTCCTGGTGAAATATTCTCCTTTCTGAGGTGAAGATCTCTGCAGCTCTTTCAGAGTTATAAATGATTTGGCTGTCTCTGAATAAAACTCTCTGTGTTTGGCCTGTCCATTTTAGTGGGTAGTCTGGTCCTGGTAGGAATGCTTTTGTATTATGCTCCTTTTACTTTCAGATGATGGCTTGAACAGTGCTCTGTCGGATGCCAACGGCTTAGCATATTGTTTTATAACATTACTCTGGTTTAAACTTCTCCACAACTTTATTCTTAATCTTTCTGCTGTCGTTCTTGGTCTTCATGATGCTATTTGATCAGTAATGGATTCTACCAAACCGCTGTCTGATTTATACTAATATTAAATTCCACGTGTGGATTCTGTTTACTTAGGAAGAAGATTGTTTTGCATTATAATCCCTCTCAGTCTGGACACCTTGTTTAACATTTCTCTCCCTTTAAGTAACAATACAATTGGATTACGTGTGTGTAACACCAACCCCAACAAAAAAGCAGAACTATAAAATTAATGTCTCCACCACAGAAAGAAAGGGTCAGTGACCAGTATAAACAACTTTTATCCAAATTGCTTTTCAACATATATCATCATGCATAGAATAGCAACACCCTAACGGATAGAAGACAGCTTAGCAATAATATCAAAACACTGCAATTCATTCTTAGAATTTACAAGCCGTTCCCTGCTGTTGTTTAATTTATTTTCTTCCCTGAACAGTCAGCGTACATTTCATCACTGAATCCGCTTCAGCTGGGCAATATTGGAAAAAAAGCACAAAGTTGAGCTGATGGGATTGTGTCAGCCGAGGCGATGTTGAAGAATTATGTGGTTCTCTTTATCACCAAATCCTGAAGCTTTCACACACACACGGGCACGCCGACACGAATGCGTGTGGACACACAGAGGTGGAGCCGAGCTGATTAAAGAACACAAACATGGATTGGTGGGAGGGTCCACAAACCACAAGGCTAATTGAACTGTCTCCACACTGAAAAGATGGAACATTAGTCATAAACCTTGTATGTGATAAAAAGAAAGGAGGAGAAACAGACAAAATGAAAGAGGAGTGAAAGAAGCAAATATCTGAAACTGGTTTCAGATATTTGTTGAAGATTTTCCTTACACTATATAGAATTTTAATCTCACATTCTATTGCAATTTTCAGTTCATCTAAAATTTTGAAGTTTGAATAACTTAATGATGACTTTTGATTTTACTTTGTGGTTGCCCTACATAGCTTTTGCTAAACTGCTTTGATTTTTCTCTTGTTTGTGTGATTTGCTATTGTGACTTTGAATTAAAGTTATTCAAAGTCACAATAATTAAAGGTATTTAGTGCAGGCTTCTTAAAAAGGAACAATAATTATCTCCTGTAGCAAGCTGAGATTTTTTTTTTTTAAATAACAGTGATACATGAATTCAGTGTGATGTTTGCCCATTATGCACTGCTACCTGACTCAGATGTTTTGCTACAGAGGACAAGTCATTGAAATCTTAACAGAAAAAATAGTATAAAATATTCTACACACCAAATTAGAATACAAATGTAAACTAAATGACAAATTAAATAAAATAGGTGACTAAAATGGAACCAACTTCTGAACTGGAAACTTTATCATCTGTATTTTTAATCATTTAGTAAAATTCTTAGGGAACCAGCTGTCAAACTTGAATTATGTCGCTACACCTTCATATTACTCATGCTATGGGGATTCTGAATATAATTTAAAACTCTACAGGGAGACTTAAATACCAAAATACATTCCCTTGTTTGGTGAATTGATGTTTAATCTAAAAATCTTACAGTTATGTGACCTGATTTAGCACAACACTGACCTTTTACATTACTATTAATTGAAAATTATTGTTTTTTTACCTCTCCTTTTTTTTGGCTTTTCCCCTCAGGGTCAGCACAGCAAATCATCTGTCTTCATTTAGTCCGATCGTCTGCATCCTCTACCCGCAAACCGGCTAACGTCATGTCCAGTTTCACCGCATCCATAAATCAATTTTTGTGGTCTACAGAGATTGCCTAATATGAAGCTATTTGAGCACTCCATCCCACTGACCACTGGGATGGAGTGCTCTCCCATTATTATTGCTCTGCTATTATTTGCATAATTAATACACGACTGTGCCTCCACACAGAAGGAAAGCCTAAACCGTTAATGTGCAGTAGTGGGGCTCATTCATTGGGATGCCAAGTAAATATATAGGCAGGAAGTGAAAAAGCTAGAAGACTGATCTAAATATAAACTGTTACTCAATCCACAAAAAAGCAGAAGATGATCACTATTGATAATAAGCATCAATAACCATTCAGTAGAAAGAGGGCAAAGCGTTAAGATAATTGGAATACAGCTCTTTGACGATCTCACCCAGTCTTGGATCATAATTAAGGCCCAACAAAAACTGTAGAACTGCACAGACTTGTTCAAAATTGTTTCATATTGGACCGTACATATGCCGTAAATAAAGGTTTCATCTACAACATGCACATGAAAAGCAACTCTGCTTTATTGTTTTAAATTGTGACCAATGTAAGTATTTAAAGAATGGTTCCAAGTTTATAAATGCATCAGAATACCACTAAAAGTGTTTGACTCTATCCTACAGCTAAAGAATACAGCATAATAACAGTCAGTCTGTCGGCAATTCCAAACTGCAAGGAGGCATTATGTACATTTAAGATAAAAGGAAGAGCCATGGTATGCTTAGATGTCTTTGGTCTGTATTGAATGGATCTTTTAGCTAAATTATGCCCAAATATTCTTTCTTCTGTTTCTATTCACCGAAAGCCATTGGTCTACCTTCTTTGTTTTTGACAAAAACACTTCTCTTTTCAGCAATACACCAAATAAACATTTAATTTTAAAAACGACGATTACGATTATTGATCATAACTCTTTAAGATTGCATCAATGTCTAACCCATCATAAGCATAATTTAGAAAATACAGGTGGATTAAAGTTTTCTCTCTGTGTTTTTTATAAGATCATTTATAAAATCCAGACAAATTCGACTTTCTTGAAGGATCTCCTGCTGTTTGTTAAAGTCTTTATGTGTTTGCTTAAAGGAAGCCATTTGGGTAATGAGTGTTTTGGAAGCATAAGCCTTCAGAGCAGCCTTGGAGTTCCACAGAGCAACAGATGTTTAACTACTCCCCGCAGCCACTCCTCCGCTGCCCTGTCGCACCTCGTGTCTTTGTGTGTTAACCATCTCTACGTGTGTCTGTCTCCTCCTCTCATTCACCAACTCCTGTTCAGAACTAATTAGTGCATCTTCTCTACTCCTGTCACTTCTGCCCTGAATCCTTATCTAACTGTGCTGTCCTCCCAGCCTTTTACAGTGTTGAGTAATACTCCTCCAATCTCACCTCTCCTCCCACCCTTGGCCCTCCTCCTTTTCCCCATCTCCTCCTCTGTTCCTCCCTCTTGTCCTCCTCATTATCCCCCAGTCTCAGTTGTGATGGCTGCCATTAATCAACTCGTTTTAAACCAAAACAGAACCTTGAAACCTTAGACGACCACCCCGGCTCAAAAAGGAAGTTTTCTATTCCCCCGCGGTCCATTAGACCAATCAGAACAAGACAGGGGTATGACAATAGAAACAATGGAAAACAAAAAGCAGATATTGGACAATATACCACAGAGGGGCACATGCACCAGGAGAACAACAGGCTTTATTGTGCTGGATATGTTGGGAATTTTAGAAGATTTTCCACTTGACCTAATATCTCCTGGGATACTTGGTTCTATTTTACTTTGTAAAATAGGGGTGTTTAAGGTGTTTTATATATTGCCTATTTTTTTCTTAGTACAAATGAATATGTCCATAAAGTTTTTATTTTGTATGTCAAAGTTGTGTAAAAATTATGCAGAATTTGATTTTTTCTTTACAGATTGCAGTATTTTGCATTTGCATATTTAAAAAAATCCCCTTTTGTTTAATTTTTTTTTCTTCAAAATGTGTTTACCAATATCATTAATAGGATGTCAAAATACACTGTTGGTTTAAAGTCAATGATTTATTTCTATGGCTCTCCCTTCCACCAACAAGATAATCTTTTCCCGCTTAAGGTTCAAGAAAATGGCCCACTGTGTTAAGCCTGCTTTCATTTGTGTTTGAAAAGAGGAAACATGAATGGAGAAGGGCCGAGTGACTTCCCAGCTTTGTGACTTTCTGTGACTTACTATGTTTTAAACTGATCAAATTGGTGGATGCTGAAGCACAAAAAAAGACAAAGGGTTTGTTGCCAAGAAAAGGACAGTTTGAACTTTGTGTTGCAGTATGAGCTTTGGATTATATTTTCAGCTTTTGAATTTTTGTAGTAAAACTGTAATACAGCTTTAGAGTTTGTCACATAATCATATTATTAGATTTTACCCATTTATTTTAATACCCTAATTGTTTTTAAGGAAGTATAAGTAAATACTTATTTAGCATCTATTTACCTTCAGTCCTCAGCTGTGACCTTGAAAACCATTCAATTATCTCCCATCTACTTGTTCTTCTTTTTAATAATTATACATTTATAAGACTAATACATTTACAAAAAGTTGTATTTTGGTTCAACAGAAGGTACCACAAAACAAAAGCAAAAAAATAAAAAAAAATGACAAAAGGATACTCCTATATGTATAAAAACATTTCTTACAAACTAGAGCAGTCCTTCAAGAGGCAGAGTCAGAGTAGCAATTTATGATTGCAATCTGTTTGTGAAAACATGCACATTTTATGTGTACGAGTTGAATGAACAACCCCTTTTTTTGTTAAAGGTGGAAACATGAAAGTTTAATCATCATAAATCACACTGTCAGGTCACTATGTTGGTGGAAAAAGTTTGCGTCTCTTAATCCACAGAATCTAAATTTATGTGCTTTCTGAGCTTTTATATTAGCTACAATCCATTGGGTTCAACCTCCAGCCTGGGGTCATTTGGCATGTAGTTTGTATGTTCTCCCCTGGACTCTCTCAGGGTACTCTGGCTTCTTCCCACAGCAGGTAATATATGGAAGATAAATAGGCACAGTACCATGTAGTACTTCTTTCAAACATAATTTTAAGATGTACTTTCCACATGCAAACACTGCTTTTAATTTTTTTCAGTTTAGAGTTGTAGGTGCTACATGTAACAGTTATTTTAGATGAACTCCTACAATCTTGCCTTGTAAATAACACGTTTTCACCACAGATGCGAAGAGCTGCCGTATTAGATCTTGAAAAATTTCCAGATTCTCTTGTTCTAGTTGATTTTTCCATTTTTGAATTGTCTGGGAGTCAGAATTTCCAAGTTCCGACTACAAACAGAATGCTGTATAAGTGGCAGATCTTTGAGGAGTGAAGAAAACCACACATACACACATCAAGATGCACACAGCTCTTTGGATATGACATATGGATGCTTTTCAAGTCAGTGTATTCACTAAATGAGGTAAATCCCCACTTGTGTTTAAACGGAACTAATTTTCATGATGTCAGTTAAAAAACCCGTATTGTTGGATTATAAAGTTGCCTGTAGCTGAATAATTTTTAGCATCTGCATGCCGGTACACACCACATACACACTTTTAAACTCACTGGCTGCTTTGTTCACTGTTGAGTCCAGCAGGTGTTGGTGTGTTTGTCTTTGACATGAGAGAGTTTGTTTTCCCAGGTATATGACAGGCCTCTTATCAGCCTTGTAATACCCAGCAGGAAATCACCACTGATGACTGTGGCACAAGCGCACATCTAAACAGTTTGGACATTTTAATACAAATGTAATTACTCAGTCTGAGGCCCTTATTGGGGTATTTTTACAGAACAGATGTAGTTCGGGTTGACGGGAAGCTGCACCTTGATTTATGTTTTTCTCCAAGTGTCGCATAGGCTGAGAGAATAAACACCAAACATCCGCTGCACTCTGGTTTCGCGTCACCTGTTCACACTTTATATTTGGCTCCCCTCTGCAAAGGGGAGAAAATAAGTTTGCTTTCTATCAGTTTACTGCCTTTTTATATGCTCTGTGGTGTGGTGATGACTGGTAATCATTGCTGTGGGTGTTGATAAGAGCTGCTCTGTTTCTGTCAACCTTAATAGGTAATAAAGTTTAATGAGGAATTAGCTGTAAAATTATTAATTTTGTCACAGAGATTGCAGCAATTACACCAATATAGTTTTCAAGACTGTTTGCAGGTGTCCAAAGATGCAGGTGCAATGTAATATATGGCTGTAAAAGGTTTTGTGAGAAAACCACACATTAACGTCACATAAAGCTGGGATCATATAAGAGGTGATGGATAACACAGCGATAAGCTAAATGAGAATGTAAGAAAGTGACAGAATGAGAGCAGAACAGATGGGGACCATATAAACAAGTGGCAACCTTTTAATTTGGAAAAGAAATGTAAAAAAAATATTTAGAAAATCTATATAGAGGATAAGTGTGATGTGCTCCTTTCTTTTAGCCAAACTGAACAGTTCAAGGGTGTGCTGAAAGAGGTGCTCAATAATCCAAGAGAGTGTACGTGTCCTGACCCTGTGCTGCAAGGCCCTGGCCAATCACAGGGGGAGGAGATTTTATGGCACTATTGTGTGCCAGTAATTTTTCCTTTCACTGCTGGGGTGGGCGAAGGGGGGGGGGCTTTTACGCATATGATCAAAGTGGAATTGGTCAGAGAGGGGACAATTCTTCCACAAGAAGGAAAGGCACCAACTGGCACCAACAAATGACATTTAATTTCGTCAATTAGAAAAGAAGAATTCCACTTTTCCCCCCCTCAAACTTAAGTACCGCCTGCGTCTTGGAGGAGAATGACTATCGCCATGGAGAAGTCCAAAAACTTTCGCATTGACGCGCTGCTGGCGCATGATTCAGACAGAGGGGCGGACAGGGACTGCGTGTCCCCCAGATTGTTTCACAACAGGAGCCCTGATATTAGTCCAGCGTCGACCCGCGGCTCAGATTCGCCCTCTTCTCATCCAAAGTATAAAAGCACATCTCCAGCCCAGCTGTGTGCTGTGTCCAAGCCGCATCTCTTCAACCTGTCTCCGTCTGGATTCACCGCTCTGCAACAAGTAGGTCTTATTGGAATGCATCCGGGATCCATGCATCCGCTGGCGGGCCTCGGAGGCCAGCACCCTGCCTTGATGTATCCAGCCTTTGCGCAGCTGGTTCAGCCTCATCCGGAGCACACGAAGGGGGGCAGCGTGGCCACGATGCTTCCAGTGAATCCCTGGGTCAGAGGAGGAATGGTGATGCCGAGATTTGGAGAGTATGTAGGTGGGTTCATTGTGAAATATCATTCTGTTTTCTAAAAAAAATATATAATTAACCTAATTAATGCTTCTCTTCACCTCTGAAGAGAAGCATTTGAAATTTACTGTAAAAAAAAGCTAATTTTTTTTTATTAGAGTAAAATTATGGGATGAAGAAAGTATAGCTACATTTAAAAACAAGTAATATGCTTTTTTTTTCAAATAACTTCTTAGTTGTTTCTATGTATTGATTTCTTGATATTCTGGATGTGCAGCTGTGATTGACAGAAAAATAGGTTTGGCACAATAACGTTTTTTTTGTTTGTTTGTTTTGTTTATTTGTTGTTGTTTTTTTGCCAACAAGGTAAAAGCTGCAAAGGATTTCCCATTAATCAGCCGTTTTTTCATGCAGGGTTTTCATTAATGTGATGGACCTCTATCACTCATTGGAATAAATGTTAGGAAAAAGGGGACATTATAGCCTACAGGCAGATTGGCACCTTTAGTGCGATCCGCCAGTTTATTATTTTTTTTATCACTAATAATGAATACAATGTTTATGCTTCTGTCCTAGCACCAGGTCAGGCAACCTTACTGGGGAAGTGTCGAAGGCCCAGGACAGCTTTCACCAGTCAGCAGCTGCTGGAACTGGAAAATCAGTTCAAGCTCAACAAGTACCTGTCCAGGCCCAAACGCTTCGAAGTGGCCACCTCGCTCATGCTGACGGAGACTCAGGTTAGAAAGTGGGAAATGCATTTCAATCAGATACACAGGAAATATTTCTGCTTTGTAAAATGTTATTTAATGTCATTAGGGTACATGTCCTGAGGTATTATAAGATGAATGTCTTTAAAATGCTTGCAACATGCAATAAAATCAGGCAGGTCTTGGTTGATATAATTATATTTTTCTATTCATATTTTAATGCATTTTTTTTAAATATTGTATTTTTTATTTTGTTTTCAAATTGTGGCACGTCGCCTATAATGTATTACAGCTGGACTGAATGTATAGTACAGTAACGACACAGTCAATAAATTAGAACATTATTGAAAAGAACATATATTTTAGGAACTTTATCACTAAGTGAAACACATTCAATTACTACACACTGAAGGATGTTTGAAAACTTTATTTCTGTTAGTGATGATGATTTTTCACTTACAGCAAATTAAAGCATATTTAAAAATATGATTATTATATCAGAACAATAAAAAAAGTATTTTTTAAAAAAGAAATGTGGGCTTAAAACCTGCTTAGCGGTTGTTATTTTAATAGGTACCATTAATTTGACAAATGAGACACATTTAGACGTGTATTCTAATTTACTGAATATGACTGCAATATATAGCAGTGGATACAAATATTGTGCATTATTGTAATTTGCTAAGTTATTTGTAAGCTATACTGTGATAATGTAGTATTATGTTTGGCATTATAGACCACTCTACAGTATTTTTATAGTTTTTGTCCTGTTTCTATTAAGTGAAACAGGACACTGTTTTACATATCAAGTAAAACAGTGATATGTAATTCCGGACAAGAAAAAAAAAAAATCAAACTGAACAGAAGGTGACATCAAGCTTCAATCATCTTGTGTGTTTCAGGTGAAGATCTGGTTCCAGAACAGACGTATGAAGTGGAAGAGAAGTCGCAAAGCGAGGGATCAAGCCACTGCAACATCTGACAATACAATGGACATACAGAGTCTCAAACATCATCATATCTCCCTCAGCTCAAGCCTGGAAGATGAAAGGGAGGGAGAGGTGGAGGATGAGTTTGGAATAGAAGAAATGAAACAGCTGAGCAAAGCTTCTTTGAGCTCTGTCACCTTCACAAGATACAGTTCTTCTTACTCTGAGGAAGAGCTTGAGGAAGGTCTTCCAAGAGAAAGAATTGGAACTTCTTCGTAGTATGAATTTGTGGATCTGTACTATATGTTTATTTTGTTTAATATTTATTATGATTTTTGTAGTTGCAGCAGAGTTCCTGGAAGAAAAGATTTTTTAGGCCAAACTACAGTTCCATGTTTCCAGCAGAAACATGTGTCAAGTAAATTGTTGTGCTCTTTAGCCTTTACACAATGATTTTGAGTTCATCATCTTTCCCTTACAGTTTAAAGACATGCATGCAAGATTTTATGTTTATGTTTGTAAGAAGTGACCTTCTGCACAGGCAATAAAGCAGATTACACACAACTGTTATTGTGTATGCACTTAAACAATATATACTTATTTTATTCTTGGCTACACTTTTGGGCAAAGAGTCAAAACAGATTTGTAGACGGAAACATGTAAACCATGTCCCTAAATATCCCTTTTCTGTGTCTACTACAAAGTATGTTGTATTATTTCTTGGAATAAAATATTCATGTGGTCAACACTTTTTAACTGTTAACCCTTGGTGTTTTGCTTCACACTTTTGTGAGAAATGTTGTTGTACAGGACTGTTTTTGTCATGTTAAATTGCTTGTTAATTTAATTAAAGTCACAGTCTCAAAATACTTACTTTCCAGTGAACAATGTTTTAAAATGAGTTAACATAGAATTCTCCTGGTATTGTTTTAAACTGATTTTTTTTATTTTAACGTACAATCTAATATCATTTTCACAAAAGTGCAATATGTTGAGTGTTTTATGATAACTCAGCTAGTCTGAGAAATAAAGGTGAATTCATGACGGAACACTGAAGATTACATACATTGTTGGAAACTTATATTATTATGAGAGACAATATCTAAAAGTACACTCTCCATAAAGTTCATATTTGTATAATTATATCATACATTTGTAGATTCAAATAATATCGGACATCTGTGTGCATATGGTTTCTATATGGAAAAACATGTTAGAGGAGATTCATGTCTGACGTTTTCTCGCTTTGGGTTCAACATCAAAAATTGTAGAAATCTGAGAGGTTTAATACATGAATTTGATACAAGCTGATCATAATTGTCATAATACCCACTAATACGTTTTATACGTTTTATAGATTGACTGCCAATATTTTGTCCGCATTTTTTAAAATATCATAATTAATTTCTTTGTTTAATATGTATGCATATTTAACATGCATTCCCTTTGATATAATAATAGTAAATGAATCCTTTAAGTTTCAGACGTAGACTATAATCTTCTATTTACTAGCGCTACACAAAGTTTAAATAAATTCAAGTTCACTGCGGCAACATGATCCTCACAGGATTCCGTAATTCTTGCGTAACTCTAACGTTTACTTGTTGTCATGGAAACGTCGTAACTAAGAAACTTCACCGCTTTCTCCGAGGTTTTTTGTTATCTGAAATTCTACTCTTAGCCAGTTGTTAGAGCTATATAAGGTAAGACTGGCGTGTTGTTGTCACAGTACGCAAGGTTTTATAACAGCTGTGTGGCGTTCCCTCCATGTTCGAGTGTTTATGAGTGTTTCTGTGGTTGTGTTTTACGTTACGGTACCGTTATGTAATACCCGCAAAAATAATATATCCATGCCTTCCTGTATGAATGCGCTGCTCTCTATCCACAGCCATGTTAGCTGAATCCCGCTGTCCAGCCTGTTTGGCGTCTGTTTTTTGTCGATGGAAGCACTCCGACCGAGAGACTGACGTTAAAGTAAAGTTCAAAACACACGCTCAGACTCACAGAGGCATATCTTCACTGAAACTGAGAAAATGAGTGCCGATTACAGAAGTTCAAAAGGGCACTGGTGTAATGTATGTAAACCTTAGCATATACAGGGTTTAAAAAGTTTGTTTGTAATATTAAAAAAAGATACACTGTGCATTTGTAATCATCCCCGCGTAAGTATTTTTGCAGAACCACCTTTTTTCTTTAATCACATTCGGATGTGATTAACGTATATCTCTTTTCCAAAATTTTGTTCAATTCAAAAATAATTTATTGATTCCAAAGTGCACTGTAAACTGTATTAAATGGAGCTGATTTTTCCTTTATTTTAGTCCTTAATCCTTGAAGTTTTCCAAATTTCCATTCTATGCTTCATTCCTCTTCACAGGAACCCCAGCTCCCTGACATAAAAAAACAATGTCAAAGAAAATCCCATCTCCAAAGAAACATCTTCTTTGGCCTAGAAACCACATTAGATCTGACATGGAAGGACTGGGTCATTGGAAGAGACTACACCAAGACACTGGTGATAAGGAACACCCGTAATAAGCTGCAGAAGCTGCACATTAGGTAATACAAACTCACAAACACAGCTCGAAGCCATAGATAAAGAAGACAACAAAGCCTCCCCTTCTCTCAACACAGTGCTCCAGAGTCCAAGTTTTTCTCAATTTTGAATCCTGAAGTAGTTGTTCTCAGCCCAGGGTCTTCATTCTCCTTACCGGTAACTTTTAAACCTCTCAAAGAGGTAGGCTATTCTGCAATTAAATTAAACATCACCTGAACTTTATTAGAAACACAAAAGTAGTCTATGACCACCTGTATAGCTTTTGTTAACTACTTTGTTTCATGTTACTTATTTTGTTTTTGTTTCTTTCTGATTGCATGGGCCAGTGTGGGTATAAGGACTGCATTCAGTTTCAAGCTATGGAAGGAAGCTTTAAAGTATGCCTGCAAGCTGTGCTTTCAAGTCATACCCTGAAGGTGCCTGAATCTGTGATGCTCCCCCTATGTGCTGTTGAGCACTATACACTAACCAGTTTCCCACTAAAAAATACCAGGTACCTTTGATTGTTGTTAGTATTTATTTTCATGTCCTTGCATACATACAAAGTGTGATTTTCTTTCATAATCATCAAGGAACTCTTGTCAAGTATGTTCTATTTTCATCTGTCTCTCTTAAGTCATTGTTATCTCTTCAATTGTCTTGTGTTTTCTTTATTTTCCTTCTCCAGTAAGATTCATATGTCATTTAAATGGGATAGCGCAGCTCCCTTCCTACTCAGTCCAGAACAAGGCCAGCTAAAACCCGGACAGCAGTGTGTCATCTCGGTGGACTTTCAGCCGCTAGAGGCGCAGGTGTACCAGCAGCAGGTGCGCTGCACATATGGAGAAGATGGCAACAAAGCTGCTAGCTGCTGCACTGTGCTTCTACAAGGGATAGGTACTGCTGAGACTAAACTTGCATTGGGATGTAGAAGGACGATTATGAACTGCTGTGTCTTTAGTGGATTTTTTTCTTCTTCATCAATGACTTTTTGTGGTTTCACTGTGTTCTGGACATCTGTCCAGTCAGCTGTGTATCCTACTGACCCAGATCGAGAGACCTTTTGGCAGCTCAGGAAACCTTTGCAGGTGTTTTGAGTTAATCAGCTGATTAGTGTGCGACCCCAGGAGTTCCAAATATTTTAACTTTTTCTCAATACTCATATTTTTTGATACTCTGAATTGTAAGTTTTTATCTGTAAGCCATAATTATCAAAAATACAGAAAATAAAGACTTGAAATATTTCACTCTATCTATAATGAATAGATAGAGTGAAAGTCATAAAACAAATGATAAAAAAAATAAATTCATGATATTCAAATTTTTTCTGAGATGTACTTGAATGAGGCCGTATACAAAACTTCTGACCAGAACTGTACATTACATTAACAACAATTACATGTTTACCAAGTATTTCAACAATTACCATTATTTGTAAAATTATATCTAAATGGTTGTTTTTTTTTCAGCCAAATATCCATTTCTTCAATTAAGAATTCCCAATAACAAAGAGGAAATCGGCCCCGGTGATATTGAGTTGGACTTTGGGTCTGTGGCTGTTGGTCACAGTTTGAGTAAACAATTTGAAATCTTCAATCCTTCTCTTGTAAGTAGTAACTATGTGTTCATGCTAAACCTAAAAATCAGACTCTTGGTTTTGTCACATTTTTCCTGTTGTTCCTTTTTGTTAGGTTAGTGTGTGGTTTTCTCTATCACAACTGCCTGGAGCGGTAGCCATATTTGGATCACACTTCATTTGGAATATCACCCGTGAGAAAATAGTGCCTGGTGGTTCGATCCAGGTTTTGGTTACTTATTCTCCAACTGTGGTCGACATAGTCTCTGTGGAGTACTTGTCTCTGAGTTATAGAGGGTCACTCACCAAAAGTCAGGTCAAACTCATAGGAAAGTGTATGGGTAAGAGACATTCACTAAAATAAAAACAACTGAAGTTTTTTTTTTTCTTGAAAATAAAAGGAACTGAGGATAGTAATTTTGGAACCAAAATTAAGGTATTCTAATTTCTGAAAACATTCTTGCTTTCAGGTCCCGAACTTTGTTTGTCCTCCTCTGTGGTCGACTTTGGGTGTGTTGAAGAAAAAGGATCAGCAGAACAAACAGTGGAATTGCTGAACTCTTCCCCTGTTCAGGGTACCTACCAATGGGACATAGACTGTGCAAACAGTGTTTTTACAGTTTCACCAGCAAGTGGCACTGTGCTTCCATATGGCCAAATCAAAGTCATGGTCTCCTACAAACCCACACACCCGATGCCACACCACAGAAGAGTGGCATGTCTCATATTCCTCAGGGTAACATGGGCAAATGCAGACATACTTACAAAATTCAAACAGATGATTAAATCCTCCTGAATATTTTTTCTGATCATACTTTCAGGAGCCTCTGTTTCTGGACTTGATTGGTACATGCCACCCGAATCTTCAGGAGCCAGTAGCATTAACACTTGAGCACTTGGCTGAGTATGAGCCTAAGTTGTGCTCATCAGACACCCTGCTGGGGGTGCCTTTACCCACAGAAGAGGTAAAAAAAAAAAAAGAAAAAAAACAGATTTTCCAGTTTAGCTTAGTCACATATAGAGTTAAGAATTTATAAAAATGACACAGTATTTGTTTTAACTCTTTAACATTTGTCATTAATCAGGAAGGAAATAGTGCTACTGCCATTCCTCCAGCACCTATGGAGAAATTGAATAAAATCAGGGAAGAACACGTGGATTCTCTCTTCTCACCATCATTTCCATTTGTATCTATTGAACCAAGTGAACTGCTGTTTAATCACAAAACAGCATCCTTTATCGCTACATCATCTGCTGCCTCACAGTGTGTTACCTTTAAAAATCACACCAAAGAGAAACTCAGGTATGTGGACGTGTCAGGGAAGCCTTGTTGCCACAAAGGAAGCCAATTATCATGTTTTTACTGTGGAGATATACATATAAACACTTTCAATGATTCTGTTCAAGCCTGATGTGGACCGTTATCCAAGATTCCTCTTTCTGTGTTACTCCTTCATCATTTGAGTTGGCCCCACTGAAATCTACCACTGTGCTTGTGACATATGAACCAAGACAGATCAATGCCCTGCATGGAGGAGAGCTTGAGTGCTTTGCATACTGTAAGGTAATACTACATAACTCAAAGTAATATATTCTGCCATACAGTTCTACATTCTTTCATTCAAAATGCTTCAAATTGTGATTTGTAGTTTTTTCTTGTTGTAAAAACCAAACAATGTTCTGATTTTCATCTGTTTTAACTATCCTTCTCTAGATGCCACAGGAGGATCCTTCTTCAGAAGAAGACCTTCCATGTCTGCCTTGTTGTGTGACTGTCAGAGTCATTGGCCACTCTCTTCAGCCAGGGAAAGATCATTTCACCCCATCCTGTATTTTGAAGCCCCACCAAGTGGTAAGATGAAAGAATTATCTATAAACACAATTTACATCTGTTGCTGGATCCCATGACAAAGTACAAAACTTAAAGGGATGGAATTATGTATTTTCTAGACACCTTGAGTTATTTTGTAGCATAATAAAGTAACTATGTAACCTTAATTTTTTCTAAAATAACTTTGCAATTAATGCCTTGAAATTGGCCACTGTCTGTTTAAAAAGCTCCTGCTCTTTCCTACACATCAGCTTTAGCACGCCATCACCACAGTGTTCGTCCATTTACCTCTTACTATGGGTCATAGTGGTGTTGGACTGACAAGTAGTTTTGATGATAAGTTCAGTTCCACCAGGTGTTTGCTAAGTACTGCTGGCACTAGTCTGGAGCAGTCTTGCAGAAGTCAGGAGGCTTGGAGCTAAATGAGGATAATGTGCTGAACAAAATATATTGGTTTGGTAACATGGTATTTTTTTTTATATGACATCATCAGATTGTCCACACAGACTTTATATCCTTTATGATATACGTCCTTAATTTTAATTGGAAGTGTTCAGAAAAACTGACTGAAAAGAGGAGTATCAGTTGAAATGTGTTTTATTGTGCCTGGGAAATTATTTCTAATACACCTCAGTAAAAGATTCATTTACTGATTGTCATCACCTTTTTCATGTTAGGTGTTTCCACCTCTGAGTCTTATTTCCTATCGGACCGTGATACTGCAGAACAATGGCGATCAGCCTCTGACCTTCTGCCTGAAGCACAGAACAAACAGTGACTTGCCAAGGTCTGTGCATATGTCACCAGGCTGTGGCTTCATCCAGCCGGGACAACACCAAATCCTTACCATTGGAGCAGTCCCCACTCTGGATAGTCCCACAGAGGGGTTTAACTTACCATTGCAGCTTAATGCAGCTAAATGCACGAAGGTACCACACGACACAGGAACATATGATGTGGTAAAACTTAATTACATTGTTCTGTTAAATCTTTGTCTTTCTTAGGAACTGACAGTTGTGAGCGCCTTAAAAAAGCCATGTGTGTCTTTTGAAAATAGCAACGGTTTACATTTCAGCGCTACAGCTGTCGGCTCAAAATCTCAGCATACCCATTCCATCAAGAATTTAAGCAGCGTGCCCATCAAGTTAGTTGTCTGATTTATCTTCCTATTGTCATTCTGCCCCTGGTTCTCAGACCTTTTTCTGTGTTGTATTTTTACTTTGAAATTACCTCAACAGCTGGCCTTCTGTGATTGTTCTCCATGACAGGTTTCAGTGGACCTTTTCAGATAGAGATCAGAATCTTATCTGTGTTGAACCAGATGCTGGCAAACTGCATCCCAATGAGAGCTTGGTGAGAGATTAACAAAGTTCCACATAGTGTGCATTTAGATGCAGTGTATTTTAAAAGTAATCCCATTCCTTGAGCAGTTTTATATTTTATAGAGGTAAAACTGTTCAGGTGGAGTTGGAAGGTAAATTAAATTCTTTTTTATTTTTAATAAGACAACTGTAAGTTTTTTGAGGTGTGGCTCTAACAAGCAGCTGTATGTAGAGATTAAACTTTCACAAAAGTGCAGTGATTTCCAATTTATGCCACAGATCCCCAATTTGAATTAGCTCAGGATTTCTATTGCATCTTTTTAAAACCTGAAGAGGTTTTGATCAACCATTCCATTGTAGTGCTGGCTGTTTGTTGCTCTGCCTCAAGTCTCGACAACAAACTGGTGTCTAAATTTTTGCCACATAGGTCAAAATCATTAGGCAAGTGTATGTTGTTGACAAAATGTGATAAAAAAAAAAAATCGCACAATTTTGTGACTGTCTTTGACTACTAAACATTAAACTAAACATTTGATGAAACTAACAAGTCATTTCTGAGATATCTACCTTTTTAGGTCCAAAACATTAAAAAGATTTTGCTACTTTACCTCAGGCTAACAGTTTCCAAATTTCTATTTTTTTGTCTTTGTGGTGGAGGCGAGGTCGACTGATTTTTATTTCTTTTGTTTATTCTCAGCAACAACAACAGGATTTGAGTTGTTTTCTTTTAAAACGTTAGCTATATTTTTATGAGTTAAATTTGTTAGTTAAATGTGGATTCTTGTGAACCCAGATGTGTTTTGTGTAAATACTACTGGATACCTATGATCCTATTTATTATGAAATTAAAAAGAAAGCAAAAAATCCCAAGCTGAAGTTATTAGTTGTTAAAATATAAAATGTGGACAAGTTCAAGGGGTATGAATACTTTAGCATATCACTGTACATGAGTTTGGGACTAAAGACTTTGATTGGGATTTTTAAAACAATATTTAATGTGAAGTTTACCCTTTTCACAGGTCCAGACATGGACGTTTTCTCCTCTGACAGAGAAAATATACACTTTCAAACCTACTCTCAGCTTCCAGAGCGATGACTTTAACAAGTCGCTACTCATTTTTAGAGTGAATGGAATTGGTACAACTGGCACCATTGAGGTTTGTCTGTCATTGTGCTTTGTACATTAGATTAGATTAGATTTATTAGATACATTGTTAGATATGTCTTTATTCTATTGCAAACCAAATCTGATAAAAACCATATTGTGTAGTTCTAGATTAAAAATAAACATACAAAAATGAATTTGATCAAACACTTCCTGCATGTTTTTTTTACTTCCCAGGCAGGACAAGAACTCCTAGATATTGGAGAGAGCTTAGTTGGAAGCTGTCGGTTGCTTAATATTCCTATAGTGAACAACTGTAGCTGCCCCATCTCTTTTCATCTGTCTGTACAGCTAGAAGAAAATCCCCCTGATTCTGAAGATAACAGTGGTAATTTGTGGGCTCCTTTAGGAGAGTTTTCCTTTGCATTTTTGAAGTTGTTTTTATTTTGCTATTTGGGTTGACAGTAGTTTGCCTAATTTCAAAGTACCGGTAATCACGTTTTTCCTGCTTCTTTAAGGTCTGCTTCTGGACCGTGAAACAGGAACAATTGCTTCACATTCCACTGTGCTATTCAGATCCACTCTTAGACTGGGTGCACAAGGCCAGTACTGCTGGGTCATCAGCTACCAGCTTACAGATGCCAATGGTAAACAGTATCATCAGACAGTAGCGCATCATATTCTTAATAATTCACTACATATTTTTTAACGTGTGTGTGTCTGCCATCTGCCTGTTTTTTTTTCTTTTTCCAGGCTTTGGTATATGTCCTCCTGAGAAACTGTGTGAAGTGCGAGCTAAGGGGGTGTTCCCCACCTTACAGGTGGTTGATGCATGTAGCAGTGGCAGCGTGGTCAGGCTCTGCAAGCAGTATTTGTGGAAACTCTTCTCATTAGACAGTTTTAATGAGCACCTGCTTTCCACCCCAGGTGCTGCAGAAATTACTTTCAAAGCGTCCGCCAAGCACAGGTGAGTTGGTGTTATTTTAGTCTCTGAAAAAAACTATGTGAAGTTTATATTGACGAGTAAGTTCCAAAGTTTACTGTCTTATTTAAGAAGAACTCTTCTCTTTGTAATGTCAGATTATGGTGTTTGTTTCATCTTGTCCTTTGCTTCCTTTGATAGTCTGAACAGTCTCTCCAGCTTCCCTCAAGTCATATTGGATTTCAATTTTGGTGCTGCTCCTCTGCAGTCAGATCCCTCAGATTTTATGTTGATGTTTTGGAACCCCGGTTCTATCTCTGTAGACTGGTATGTAAACAACAAACTGCAGAAAATACAGAAAATAAATAAATCATGCAGTGAGAGAAAAAAATGATTCATTAATTTAGTGAAATTAGTGAAACATTCCAGTATTTTCTTGTAAAAGTAACCAGTTAGACTGTTATTTTTCCATGTATGGATCATTTTATTTACTGTTATTTTTATGCTTCATTTTCAATATTAGGACATTCTTATTTCCTGCGGACCAAGAATTGGAGCTGGAGGACTGGGCTGTGACAGGACAGTTTAGCAACGAAGAACTGCAGCAAATGAAGGTCACACTATATAGTTATTCATATTAGTTATTATTCTTACCCCTGTTAGACTTAGAGTTAATGTTATGTCTTCCCAACCAAGAAATTTATTTATGTCAGGAGTCAACACATGCATTGACAAAAAGGGGTATCATTACATTTCAACAATAAATTAAATACCTTAAAGATACTGATCATATAAAATATATCATTATATCTTCACATTGATTATATTTGTTTTGCTTATTTACAGGTACAAGACAATCAACTCTTCAGAGTTACCCCTCGTTCTGGAACTTTGCTTCCAGGCCAGAAAAGTCCAGTACACTTCTGCTACAGGTCAGGGGTCATTTCACTATACAACTGGTTCTCATTCCTGTAAATAGAGCTTAGCTGTAAACTTTAAAAGACATTCTCTCAAATGTTTTAGCAATGCTTAAGTATCAGATTACACCTTTTCAATCTTTTCATTCACAGTCATGACTTTATTGGAATTGACCGACTTCCTGTTTTGTTCAAACTCAGTCTTGGCAGAGTTTTTTTGGTAAGGATTCCTATGGTTAGCTTTATTTTATTGAACTGTAAAGATCTGAACAATTTACCTCAAAGGTAAAAGTTTGCGTCTAGGCATGAAGTCACATTTGAGTTCAGTGTGTGCTTATTGCAAAAGAGTTAGAATAGGGGGAGGAAAGTAATAGCTTTTGCTACTTGTGTTTAGGGATTATAATGTATTTCTCTCATTTTTTGTTTTCAAACCCTGATGGAATATAGCTGAAACCAGAAGATTACACATTTTTTCATACTATTTTTAAAAATTTTTCTCTCTGTTTTTAGTTAAACTAGACCAAATTAATCATTCTGTATGTAAACATATGACTTTGGAGACATTTAAGAAACAGATCTCTTACAGTCTCCTAGCCACTCAGAGTGAGAGGACATAATATATATATATATATATATAGCTCAGGTTTTGGAGCTCCACCTTTTGTAGTTAAAAAGATTATATTCCAAAGAAAAGAATGTTCAGGAACCCAAAAAGGAAATGTGCCTCAAAACGCAGTTACATATCCTGCATAGTCCATCACGCAATCCATAGTCTTGCAACATGCACTCACTTTTATTTGGGTAGTTGTTACATTGAAGCTGAACTATGGGTTGGTCTTCGAATTACCAAGTCTGAATTTTGACATTTTGGGGCATCCTTGTTGATTTTTCTTAACTGAAATTCTATCTTTTGCCTATAATAAATACATTGTTACTAGATTGTTTTGGTAAGAATTATGGGCATGATGACTGGCCACAAGAAGGAAGCCTCACTGCCTCTCCAACTTGCACCTAGAAAGGCTAGACATCTCTGTGACATTGTTCTCAGATCTGAGGCAAATCAAATGCAGTAAAAACAAACAGATCATAAACAATCACAACTGAAAAAAAGCCACTGCTGTCATAATCAAAGCTTCCTTTCAGGGCTGCAGTTGATTTTTGTGTCTTTTCTGTGTACAGATAAACTTTCAAGGAGTGACACTGAACCAAAATGAACCATATCTACACTTTGCTTCCAATCACCATGTATTCACACCCGTAGCTATTCGGGACTCCAGTCCTCCACGACAGGCATGTCATTTTTTAAATAAAAAATGCAAAACGTATTTCAGTATTATTAATGAAATTAAAAAAGCACATTTTTTAACATTACAGCCTCACTCTGCATAAAGTTTTTGAGAAATATCTTAACGTTTTCATTTAATAATTGTCTAGATATATGAATTGTACAATGGTGGTGCGGTGACAGTACGTTATGAAGTGGACCAAGCTGTGTTGTCACAGCTTCAGATGGAGAACTACGATCACCCAGTCTTGAGCTGTCTCAGTCCACAAGGAGAAGTTCTTCCTGGGAATAAAGTCATTCTCGAATGGATCTTCTCTCCACTGGAGGCTAAGATGTACCATGTATAACTCAAACCATGTGTTGTTTACCTTGTTTTAAATTCATATTCCATGTAGATTTACCATTAGTCTTGTAGTTAATAGGTGGTCAGAGCTTATTACTGCAATTTTTTGTAAAATTTTTATTAAATTGTTTTATTTTTATTATGGACAGATGGGTGTTCCCATCCACATCCTGGAAAGGGATTCGGTAATTATAAACTTTGAGGGATGTGGGATGAATGCATTATCAACAAGCGCCAATATCTCCATTGAATACAGCGATGCTAAGACTGATGAACACTGTGCCCAGAGGGGGCCATTCCCAGGCCAGGCAAGTGCATTATACACATAGTTTGTGTTCAGTTATTTTTTGTAAATAAAAGATCCAATCAGTGCTTATTAAAATATGTTAATTTCATTGAATATATAATTACTGGAGTTTTCCAAATCCAGGTGGCTTGGTTGTCCAAGGACAGTGTCTTTATTGGCGACATCCCTGTTTGCACAAAGTCTTCAAGAATCCTGTTCATCACCAGTTTGTCTTACACAGAAACTGTGTACTTTCTCTGGGAGATTCCTACACAGAGCAACCAACAAGTTTGTCCAACCTGTTAAATCTTTTTAAACAAACAAACAAACAAAAATTGCGTTATAATTTTACCCCATCTAAGCAGCTTTTCTCTCACTCATGTGTTATTGCAGGTGGTACAGATCCATCCAGAACAAGGCTGTCTTGGTCCAGGAGAGTGTGCTATGTGCATTCTGACCTTTGTTTCTGATTTCCCCACTGTTTATCAGCTAGATCTCATATGTCAGGTACCAAAGTGTAGCTCTCGATTTAAGGATGATGTGCACCACCCTGTCAAACCTTTGCGCATTTGTCATGTTGCAGCCATAAACGTCAATATACTTTTGGGATTTTATGTACCAGTATTATATTAACATCAAAGTAATGCATAATTATGGAGTGGAAGTGACAATGCTTAAAAGGGACAAAGAACAACTTAAATGTCAATATCACTTTTTAGTGCACTTTACCAGATCAAGACAATAGCCATAATTCAGTAACATCATCAGGCTATAGAAAAACTCTTTGTTCAGTCTGATGAACAATAACATCATCAGACTACAGCAAAAACTCTTTGTTCAATCTGATGAATTGTGGTTTTGTAAATTTGGCAAGCATCTTAGTCTCCTGATGTGAAAATCTGGTGGGACAAACCACGAAAGACAAAAATTATTCTACAAATTATTGATTAAAGGAGCTATATACAAAGTCATGCTATACTTTCCAAGTTTTTATTTGTAATAATTCTTATGTTGTAAGCCAACAGGAAGCCGGCTTCCCCCACTGCCTCTTCATCAGTGCCACAGCCTCCTCTTCTGTGGCATTTGTATACAATAATACAAATAAAAATACAATTATTTTTATTTGTAATAAAAACCTGGAAAGACAGCATATTTTCCCTTCGCTACATAATTACATGAATTGTTTGTGATTTTAACTGGACAAAATGTGAAAGAGTTCAAGAACGTCTGACCATTTGCCAGGCACTGCTGGTGCCTGGAAAATGGTCAGACATTAAATCTAAGTGAACTACTTGCTCAGCTGACTGTTTTAGCTCTATTTGTGTCACTTTCTTCTCCAGATCACTCCCAAAGCTGCACTCATCCATTATCACAAAACCTTGCAGTGCTGGGAGGAAGAAAAGAAACGACAGCAAAACGAATTCACAATCACAGACAAGATCTCTTCCCGCACTCAAAGAGTTTTAGTAGATGAGGTGTGTCTCAAAAGACTGTTAAACAATGACAACCATTTTCACTGTCTTGACAATATTTCCTTTTTGATAGATACTTCTCACACCTCCTGCAAGAAAAGGGGCACCCCTTCGAAAATACAAGGTGATTAGGGTCTATCTTAGTAATGTAGCTGCGTTTTGAATATAATGTAAAAACATAGGTCTTTGGAATTAAAACAGCAGTGTAGAGTAATTTATCTGCTTCCGCTTCAGACTCTTCCTCCAATCTGTGGCAGCAAACCTGTCTGCAATTTATACGATAAAAATAAGAGAGCTCAAACACGGCTACAGCGAGAATTAGCTAACATATGGAGACGCCCCCAAACGCCCCGACCCGCTCTGCTGCACCTGAGTGTCACTGCCCACACCTATGATATTCCGGACTTCTACACACACTTTCCTGATCGGTAAAATAAGCATTATGGCTAATCTTTTTTTACACACAGAAAATAGCTGAATCTCTGCATTTTGATGAGAAATGTCTGTTACTACATAGTCTTGTTTTATTTGTGAAGCTTTGACAATTGTGAAATAATCTGTTATTACGTATTGATGCTGTTGTTTTATGTAGATACCTTCAGTTGACCAGGACCAAACAAACATTAATCAATTCTTCAAGCACACGCCGCCCTGCGAAGCTGTGTCCATCAACATGTGGCGCTGAGAGAGACATCGTTGTGGACATACTCACTCCTCTTTACAAGTAACATGCAAAGAAAAGCAGCTCTGCGTATGATATCTTCCTCTTTTAAATTTTTTTTTATTATTATCATTTTTCTTTGACATTCCAGAGATCTCCTTGATGATTCAGCTTTTGCAGAATCTTTGATGGTTTTAGCCTCCAGGCCTCCAATCTACAAGTGTCAGACCTCCACATCTCCCTCCTTCACGCTTCCATCTTCACCTCAACATTCTGTTCAGTCAAACTGGACAGTGGACGGAGAAGAAGCCGCAGTATGTTCACAGGAAATTCCTCAAATCCAGGCCACAGAGGAGTCCAAGCATGCTCCTTCTGACTTGGCTGAGGCTGTTTTGTTAAAGACACTCCAGAACTTAATGATGGAAGCTGTGACTGGAGAGCTGACCCTTTCCGCATACCCCCGGAGCAAAATATCGACTTCTTTCTCAGTGAGGTGACTACAATGTGTTATTTGTTGCATTAGTGCTCAGTTAATAGTTGAAAAAATTACTTTATATGTTCTGTGTTCTGTTAGGGGCAGGACGTCGTTTACTGAAGGGAGCTAGCCGGGCCTCAACTATCATAATCTACATATCATTCAACAAGCCAAAATCCCTCTACTGCTTTCTTTTAGATCCACCCCACGTAAAAATCTGCATTTCTTCTCTCCTTATATAGCCCCAAAATATCATTAAAATAATTTTTAAATTAATAAGCTGTTGGAGACAATCTCATTTTAAACCTTTTAATTTATATGGCAATTGAAAATATTTACAGTTTATCATTTATGCTTGAATTGATCAATTTTCACACTGAAAAACAACAAAAAAGCATTTTAAATAACAATGTTTATAACAATCCATGAATTTCAAGTGTCATTGTACAGTAATAGAAGAAGATTGGAAATACCCCAACTGCAAGTCTTCCTTGAAAAAAATAAAGATAGCAGATCAATAATATTTAAATACATTATTGTGCTGAATGTAAGGCTAGATGGTAGATACAGTTTAGGTTAAAAGCAAACCAACAAGTAGCCTCTAAAAAAGTGCAAAACCTGTTTCTTTCTCTCTTTTTTGTTATTTATTTACGACTATGAATGCCTCTTGTTTTTCTAATTATCAATCGTAATGCTCTCCGGTCAGTGTAGTTTAGTGTGGTTTATGTAACAGGCACAGTATGGATACATTTATTTTTAACTTGTAAGATGACTTAATCTGAATTTGGAGACAGCAGGAAAGATCTTGTCATGAAGATATTGGACCTGCTCCTCCTGAGTTCTCTGATTCTCAAATTCAAAGTAAGGGATCTAGTAAGAGGAAAAAGGGAACAAATATAAACTGGAGGTTATGCTTTTACTCAGCTGAAAATTGGCAAGGAATAAAAAAAATAAAAGGAAATATTTTTCACAATATTTGCAAAACATACCTCCACCACCTCATACCCCATACTATGAAGGTGTCTCCTCTTTGTGGCTTCCTTCCCCAGCAGGTGTCGCGTGTTGGTACAGAACCGGCTTTGCCCATCCAAGCACAGTGCAATTCTATGTACGAATATAAACATTTTCATTTTCTTTGTATTACTTTAAAAAAATAACACCAAACAGCTCCATATGAAAGACAGTTCTTACCTTTTGTATGTGTATTCCCACTGAGACTGGGTAAGAATGAATCCATTCTCATCCAGACAAATCTCTACATCTAGATATAAAATTTCAACACACATGACAAGCGCAGATCAGTGAAGCATGGATAGGGGCAGCTCTGACATTTTATTTTACAAAATTAAATTTACAATTTTTTTTGCCAGTTTGTTAACAATTAAATATTTTTATCCTGTTTGATATGTGCTTAAAAATATTATCTTTTAAAAGTTTCCAACATGGATATTAAATTTGGTAAATAATCTTGGAAATCTCTAGGAATAACAATTCATTAGTCTTTTATTTTTATCAGACATTGATTGGTAAAATAAATTCTATGTGTGATATTGCTGCTGATCACACACCTAATTTATACCTAAATTATGTAATTGTAGCTTACCTACAGTGTATCCAATGGGGGTAAAAACTCTGGCAAAGAAAAATTTACCCCCCAGCAACTGCATAAGTGGACCTTTGACCTGTCTGTAGAGCAGTGTCTCCATAGGGCTCTCAAAGGTCTGGTCCAAAGAGGAAAACTTCTTCACATGGAGAGAGAAGGGAAGTCTGGGACCCTGAGAGTTTTAAAAAAATGGGTGGAAACACTACACCTTTACTATGGAGATCATCTCCATCAAGTTTTCTGAACACAAACAAACTGTTACTATAAATTCTCACAGTGTCAAAGAAAACTCACCCAGTAGTGAGTACACTCTAATGAGGCAGAGAGATGAAGCTGCGTCAGTTGTCTCAAAGCGTTCTTGTCCACAGGTTCTCCCTTATCTTTAGGAACGAAAAGGATTATTAAGCACACATACATTTTATCTGTTGTGTTACTAATTCATTTTTGGGGTGTAGCGATTTGTGATTGCATTTGTAACGCATTGAATAACTAATAACTACCTCTAATTTGGTGCATTTTGTTTGGATTTTATGTTAAAGTAGTGCCTAATTATGAAGTGGAAGGAAAAGACAACCTGCTATCCTAAATTTGTCACAAATGTTACTTTAATTTAGTGGACCTTTTCATCAATGAATTCATTACATAATGTTATATGATCAAGTTTCCATATTTTAGAAATAATGTTCTTTAACAGAACAGAAATTTCACCCAATAATTTAGCATGAATGAATAGTGGGACTATCCCTCTCACTGCGTCCATCAGCAGTCTGAGGCTTTCACATACCTTGCAGCTTCTGTAGGAAGTAAGGGCTAAAGATCTTGTTCATGTAGTTGAGTGGAAAGCGTTCCAGGTGAATGCAGGCGTGCAGCATATCCAGTAGGGAGTGAGGCTGAAAGTGGGAAAATCTGGTCGTCAAAATGTTCTCCAGCTTTTTGAACATCTGACTGGAACACTGATGGACAAAGAAGAGCGGCAATATGACAGGAGATGGCAATGTTATAATCATAAAAGAGACTGTGTACTTATTATTTTTTCTTTAAAGACAAACAATGAGAAACATGGATTTATTGTATTACAACAGAACCAACAAGCTCACCTGTGGCAGGTAGTTGAGTCGGCCAATAGCAACAACCTGTTTGGCGATCTGTGTGTCGGTGTGTCTCTCAGCACGGCACACAAAGTTCTCAGCCACAGCCTCAAAAATGGGCTCAGAGCGGCACCTCATATGCAAACAGTACTCCATGACCTTACTGATCAGCTCTGGATCACACGTTCCCAGCCTCTCTGATGAATGGAATAAAATGTTCACATTGACTTTGTTTAATCTACTATTCCCGCAAATATTCTAGAGGTCACAGAATTAAGACTAAAATCATAAGGTAACCTAATGCTGTTTTACAAAAGAATACCAGGTAGATGTTTCTCCATAGCAGCCAGGAGTTCTTCATCATGTTGCCCCAAAATCATTAGAGCGGAGAGCACCTTGATTATTTCATCATCAGTGAAATCTTTAAAGACCCGTGACGCTCTGTGACTCAGCCTCAGCACCAAGGAAATGGTCTGTGAAACAGAAAATTACTATAACATCACCACAAGCGAAGGGGTTTTCTACACTACTTCAAAGAGAGAATAGTAAGCAAAACACCAAATATTGTAAGCGTCACATGCGGTATCTATGGAAGCATTCAAGGTTTTTATTTTTAAATGCAAATTTGTGTCCAGAGTTGGATGAAGCATGGGTGTGGCCTTAATATTTTCACATTTCCATGTGATTGATGTATGAGAATTTCATAATTGTCCTCAAGACAAAGTAGACTACACTATAAATTAATATATATATATTTTTCTATGTAAGGGAAATCTAAAATATCTCACCAAGCTAAAGTTTGTGTCTCTCTTTGAAAGTGATGGAAAATAGAATCTG
The DNA here is from genome assembly GCA_903066815.1 of Brachyrhaphis roseni. Classification (NCBI taxonomy): domain Eukaryota; kingdom Metazoa; phylum Chordata; class Actinopteri; order Cyprinodontiformes; family Poeciliidae; genus Brachyrhaphis; species Brachyrhaphis roseni. The sequence goes on from CAEFZY010031316.1 coordinate 70,141, forward strand.
TTATTTTAATACCTCATCTGTATATGACTTCTTGCAAATGTAATCTGTCTTTTTATGTAAAATATATCTAGGAAGAATAGCTGATGCTAACAGATAGAAATAGAAATAAACATTCTGTTTAGAGCCCATATACCAAAATTTGAGTCTTTCTAGCTATAAGATGTTTCAAAAAGCAGTCTTACAACACTGATTTGCATTTTAAATCAAGGATCACAAGTTGTGTTTTGGACGATAGTTAATGATGCATCAAATTTGTCCCTACCTGCTTCTGCTTTAACTTCAACAGACACTGCAGAATGTCACTGACTTGGCTGGGTTTCAGCCTATGGGTCTGCCTTTGAGTTTGTCTGTGCAGAACAGACAACATCAGTGCTTGCTGCTGGCAGCTGGGCTCATATAACACTGTCAGCAGGGAGTAAACTGCTGCTGCCTCACTGGGAGAGACCATATCCTCTACAGCACAGCTGATGGAGTTCATGACCTCTGTCACCAGGCCGGACCCGCGGCCTTCTAGAGCACACGCCACCTTTCCTAGTTGGCAGAGCTGTGCCACCCTGACATCCCTGCTGGGAAGCAGCTCCAGGCACTCTTTCACCAGGATCAGGACTGCAGGGCTCTGGGCCTCCAAGCCAAACTCAACACATGCTTGCAGTAAAGTGGCTAGTCCCTCTGCTCTGTCATTGATTGGAAAGTCTGCCAGTTTGGAGCACAACTCGGTGATGACATCCTGCTCAAACAGAGACTGGATGTTTACATGTGGGGGTGCGCCTGTCTGTGCTTTGGCGTAGGGTGTGTGTGAAGAGAGGTGTCGGGCTGCTCTCTCTGCAGGTCTGTGTGCCAAGTGCGCATCAGTGTGGCAGGGGGTCGCTTCATTGCGTCGGGCTGCAGTTGCTGGAACCTTGTAGAGCAGGGCAACGCCAGCTGCGGCGGTCCGCGTCCTTTCTTTTTGGAAACAGCGCGGATCAGTTATGCGTGGCTGTTCCGCAATAACAGTTTTACTGACAAATTCAGTGTCTGTAGGTCTTTCTGAAGAGTTGCAGAGACTGAGGCCACGGTACAGAGGAAAACACACAGAGGCTTGCTGGCATGTCGTCCTGAGTGACGCTGACATAAAGATGATGGATTTCATAGTTCTTAAAAATGCTCCTTCCTGTAGGTGGACAGCACAAGAGTCACTGTCAATCATGTGCTATTTTGCTAAACATTGTAAAAACATTCAGAAAAGTCAATGATTACGTTGAAAACATAGGCTTCCTCAGAAAAGTGCGGTTAAACTCAAGAACAGACAATTTAAATGCACTGATCATTACTACAGTTTAGGCTTAAACACTGAAACAGCACTAATGCCGACAATAATTAACAGCATCTTTCTTACAGATTGCACACGACTTACCTTCTGCGAGACACTGTGATCATGTAAGCGCGAGACACAGAGCCTGTTACATAGAAGTCGCATGCAGTGTTTTGTAATGAAGTTGTGTAAAGAGGACGTTCACGTGTTTGCATGTGCTGCCACCCAGTGGCCAACGTATTTAATGCACACGGGCTCCACGTTACATACCGATTTGGCATTACATTATAACCACTGTCAGAGTCAGTGAATATTTACTGTAGAATCATCAGAGCTCCTGTTAGTGGATTGGACATATTTGGCGAGGCTGCCTGAAAAGTGCCTGTATAATTTTTTGCTAAATGCAAAAAATGAAAGTGAGAATGTGCTTATTTTATTATGATAATAATAATGATTTGAATTCATTTAAATGCAATTTCTTAATTAAAAAAAGTGTGGTATTTTCTTTTGATTTTGCATTGCCATTTCTACTTTGGGATTTCTAAAAAAAATTGTTAATTTAACTAAAGTCAAATACATCAAGTAGTTTGTTTTGATGTAGCGTTATCAGATTTTAAAAAGATTCAACCACCTCTGATTATAGTCCATGTTTATTGGCTCCCTGCTTAAGGAGGAATAATGTGAAATATGAAACAGATTAAACTTTCTGTACAGTTTAATCTGTTCTGTCATATGATTTATAGTTGTTAACTTGTGAGAAAATCTCAATAATGGAGGATGGAGTTATTTGGTGTCCTCTTATATACTGATCCCTTCTCACTCTTCTCTGCTCACTTTCACTCATTAAAAATTGCTGTCACTAATGTTACATTTTTTTCTCAAAACAGATGCCTGAGCTGGCAATTATGTCTTTTTTATGTCACATGCTTCATGTTTAAAAGAAGGATTCCTTCTGACTATCACCTATATAAGTCCTGAAAGGCAGGTGAATTTTTAGTGGATTTTTATTCTTTCATTTTTTTGTGAGATCCATTTTTTCTTTGTTTTGTTTTTTAATTAACTTTAATGACATTCCAAAGTGTGATATTTCTTTCTTTTGTTATGGTTAAGTTTTAAAGGCATATTACCACGATGGATTCCTCATGTTTTGTCTCCTGAACTAAACAGCCCAGAACTTGCTGCAGCCTGATTTTTGTACGTGTGTGCGCGTGGGGGTGTGTGTGTGTGGGTGTGTGTGTTGTGACTGCTCACTTGAAAACCTGTTTTATTATTATTATTATCATTACTATTATTATTATTATTATTATTTATGTATTTTGACTTACTCTAAGTGGATGCTCCTCCGTCAGGACTTCTGCTTCTAACTGAGGTTAAAGATCACAAAAATCTGAACACAACAGCTACTTATGACTTTATTGCTGTAATTGTTGAAGGTGTTATATCATAAATTTCCACAAGATGGAAGTAGAGACATAGAAACTGTTACCTTAGAGATAATGTCGTTTCAACAGAGTTTAGCTTAATTCCATCCACATTTAGGAAAAGCAGAACGTTGTAACCTGTTCAGTTATAATAAAAATGTTGGTCTTTTCCTTCAACTGAATAGCAATACTTTGCAAGTCACAAAAGAGCAACGTTTGTTTTACTTTTACATAAAGCAAAATTCAGACTAAATTCTGTCTATATCTTTTTATATCAAACTTTTTTGACGCTGATGATTCAGTAAACGTGTTTCTTATTTAAAAGAACCTGTGTGTCCCCAGACTGTTGTTTTAATGGTTGCCTGTTTATGGCTGCCAGTGTTTAAAGGTTGATCCAAAAGTCATCTTAACCCACCATCTCTGAGAGAATCTGTGTAAGTATGTGTTAGTGTGTGTGTATATCACCCATCTGGCCGCTCCATCTCTTTCCAAACAAGCAGCAACACGGCAAGCCCTCTGGACACAAGTTGGACGAAGACGAAAGAGCAACAAGACCCGAAGTCTTTGGATGGGGAGCAGGGCAGACGAGATAAGATCTGTTATAATAAAGTTACTCTGCTCTGCCAGTAATGCTGATGAATCAAGCTGCCTCGTCATTCTGCCTCAGTGTGGCTTCTCTAAATAGGCAGAAGAATCAGTAAATTCCAAAAGCTGTTTCTGATGAAAATGTTTATCTTCTTTCTGTCTGAATTACCAGAAGGAGAAATACAGTACTAAATAAAACTCCAAGTTCTGAGTTATACAGAAGAATTTCTTTTAGCTATTTTTAAATCGCAAACATAGTTGAGTGACGCTTTAACTCATTTCAGTCTTTTAAAAAATATATTTTTATCCATTTGAAACCAACAAAATTATGCATAATAATACAACGAGCCTGACATTAAGGGTCATTATGTTATGACTCTTACTAATAAATTTAAGTGTCAGAATTAATTATGTCCTTTTAGTTTAACAGGTCATTTTAGATGTGCAATTTTAGATGAAGGCATGTTTCTGAATTCCCCCACATTCTCTGTTGTGGACAGCTCAGGTCTACAGACAGCCCATTTCAGCAGCCAGACCCTCTTCTTCCTCAGGCATGGCTTTGTAATGTGAGCAGAATCTGCTTTTTCATTGTCCTGCTGAAAAATACAGACATGCTTGACAAGATTTTATCCTCGTGTCGGCGTATGTTATTCTGAAGTTGCAGTGTAACTTTGTGTGTTAAAACTGTCAACATTTTCACTATTAGTTATTTGCAATGCTTTTGTCTTCAGCTTGTTTCACAAGTTTTGATTAGAATTTCAGTCTGTATATCAAGATTGCCATAAGATAAGTTTTATTTGTGTCTGGTGAAGCATCTCTGATTTAATTTAGCCATATGTGTTGAATCATTATCCTACGGAAAGACATATTTAACTTTCTGTACCATGCAGCTTGATATATATATATATATATATATATTTTTATTTTTTATTTTTCCTAAATGAGCTTTCCTGACTGGATTTAATATGATTTTATCCATGCCATGTCTAAAGAGGCGTGTTCCCTTAACTTTATCTATTTAGTCCTTCTAGTCTGATAAATCCATGCATGGGTATTGGCTGAACCTTTATAAATTGACATTTGTTTATATATGTTTTGGAAGAATTATGCAAATAATTTGAATCTCTTTGATGAATGCTATTTTCTTTTTTTTTTTGCAGTAATGGCAGACATTCTGTGATGGGTTTTTATTTATTTTGCAAATGTCTGTTCCTGCTGTCTACAGTTTCTGCAAGTGAAACCATCATTGTAAATCCCTTTAGTTCATTTAAACAGTGTGTTCCTGATTTTGTAACTTCAAAGACCTGATGACAAAAGCACAGATGACACAAAGCCTTGGTATATGTTTTGGCTTGTTTGTTTGCTCCTGGAAATTAAAGGATATACAAGACGCCTACACACTTTGTACTAGTTACTGTTCTGTGCCAGACATGAACACAGTTTTCATTGTTCTTCTATCCTCTGTTTTTAAATTTTTATTTTCTTTACCTGTCATCAGTTACCCTTTGTAAATCTCTTCTGTGATCAATTCTCTGGTCTATACCTTCTCCTTTGTATTCATTATACAGGGCCATATCTGAACTACCCAGTTATGACTAAAATTGACAGTAAAGATGCTTATGAAAACTGCAAGGCTTCAACTTTTTGATACCAATTAACAATTTTATGTTATATTTTTGTCCACAGTTTACATGTAGTTTACTTAGGTAAACTACAAGTTTACTTAAGTAAAATTAGAGTTTTTTATTAAAAACCAAAAATTTTTACTAAAAATTTACTTTAGTTTGACCTGTCACAGATTTTAATTATCTACTTACAGAATATCTATAATATAGGAATAGTAGTGACTGTGAAGGTGTAGAGTTCAAATTAATCTAAAAAAAGTGTCCTGCCATCAAAATGATCTCATAAGAGAGTTACTTCTGACAATATCACACCTGAAATAACAAGTTTCTGAATCAAAAACTCACAGATGAGAGGTTCAGTATCAGCAAGGAAAGCTTCCAGAGAGAGAAAGGATGACCTCTGACGACAATAAAATTGTGTTGCCACCAGGGCAGAGCTTGTTCAGTGATGAATACGGAAGACAATGAGTACATCTCAATGCACAGTATGCTTTTTCACAACAGCTTTGTGACACAAGGTAGAGCAAAAAGCATCTTCCGTCCAAAAATATAATCAACAACAGACTAAAATTCTACCCTAAAATGCATTGAAAGCCAGCAGAAAACTAGTGCAAAAGTTATTTTCTCTGATGAAACCTCCATCTTAAATAGGGACAACAGTGAAGCATCCTGATAAAGTCCATGTGTGGGGTTGCTTCACATCCAAGGGTGTGGGTCTACACAGTTTCTCCCCAATCCTACTGCCACGGATAAAGAGCTGGATCAAAGCGTCATCCAAGAGCAATTTCTTGGCCCAGTTTTGGTGGTGATCCATGTATCTCCCAGCATGATGGAGCACAATGTCTTAGGGAAAATGTGGTGTTAAAGTGAACTGTGAAATTCTGAAACTGTGGCCAAGGAAACCCCTCAGATCTTAGCCCTCTTCAGAACCTGTGTTTAATTTTTAGAAAAGCAGGTGGGTAAACAGAAGCCAACAAACCGTGATCACCTCAGAGGACTAATAAGACATGAATAAAACACCAGCAGTCATGATTTGGCTCAGAAATTGATTCATGACATCTAAAAGATCTACAAAAGTTCAGAAAAGAGAGGATAAACTCTGGACATACTGACTCTTCACATACATTTGATGTTATATGTCAAATGAAAATCATAAATTGATGTTATTGTTCTTTCATATGCCACAGAAACATATGAATAAATCTAAAAAAAAAAATCTTAAAGCCAACATTTGTTTCATTGCCAACACTTCTGGGCATGACTGTACTGTTGTTCACTCTCTTCCTGACTGGCATCTTTCCAGAGTTTGGCTTAATAGGCTTCTGTATCTGCAGTAATGTGCTGAGGCCCTTACCAGTCAGAGGCCAGACGATGCTGCCAGCTGGCACTTTGTCTTTGCATGGTACTATTTGTGTGTGTTCTTATAGTGTGTGGTTTTCCTGTTTGCTGGCACCAGCTCCTAAAAGCCCTGGCAATTGGAATTATCATTAAACAATAGTTACTCAAATTAAATGAATAATCAATGGGCTGCTTGTCTATGATGTAATAATATACAGTGCTGTCATGGAGATTTTATTTTGCGATTCCTGATTAAACATAATGTGTTAGCGTAGTTTTTATTGGGAGTATTAAAAGACAAGCTGTTAACAGTTACGTTAAAAGAGGATGCTTCGTTAAATATTCAGTTCTTATTAAGAGATATTGACATAGTGATGCCAAATCATGTTTTTGTTTCTCTTTGGTATAAAAGGTAATTCAATTAGTTGTAAACGCCAAAAATGAACAAATCAAGTTTATTTAACACATTTCACCGACAATGCAGTTCAAAGTGCTTGACTTCATGAAAACATAAAAACATCAAGGTAAGCATCATAAATACACAAAGAATCTTATTTATGTCGAACATTTCCTGCAAATGTTTAAATGTGGTATAAACAGTTTTGGTGCTTAAACATGTACGATGATTAGTCGTACATGTTTTCTTCTCGACATGCATTAAATTTGCGATAGATTGGAAGTTAGGTGTGCATTTCCAAAAATGTTTTATCTGCCTAAAAATAACTTTGCAGTCACCATACGAAGCCATTATGGGTTGATGTGATGGCAGTGCAACTACTGAAATACATCAAAAAACAAAGACGGGAGTGTAGCGCATTCACACTTCAGTTTTATACACAATAATCCAACAGAGTAAAACCATTCACATTGACATGGGTTAATGTTTTTTTTTTCCTTTGGTAATTTGCAAGATGCAGTATTTGCAAAATATAGGCTATCCCCCCAAAAACGGCTCAAAGTAATTCCTCGCTAAAGCCAGAATGTTATGATACTCAAGGAACAAGTTGATGATTTGATTACTACTTCATCAGCAGCAGTGAGAAATTAGAGAAGCAAATTACCTTTTTAAATGACAGATTGTCTCATTGATCCTTTGTGCTCTTGTTTTGGATCTGATAATATAGGCCAACAATGACAGGATCACACACTGTGAGGCAGAGCAGAACTCACGTATATGCAACCAAATGACAGAGCTTTTGCTGACAGCCTGGATTTAAGTTAGTTACTTGCTGAAACAAGACCACAATTTAACTTCAGTTCTGTCCTTCTGCTTCTAGACATGTAACATCATGTGGCAGCGGGAGGTATTAATAATTTAAATCTACAAACTCTTTCACACTCTCAGAGTGTGTGTGTGTGCCAGTTGTGCAGGAATTTCATGAACAAGCCTTTCTCCTGGGGATTCCAGGGATGGCTGTGGTTTATTTTAAAAAGGTTAGGGCCATCATGTGTTTCTTATTTAGATCTAATTCAAGATGTCAAATAAAATATTAGTCCCTGTGGGATTTCTAATCATTTCTGATCATAATCGCCTGGGAATGTGTTTTGAGGACTTGGAATATGGGCAAAGCATTTTCTATGGAAACAAAACGGCACATCTGTGGCACAGAAAGAGACAGAAAATGGGAAGGAAAAATGGGGTGAAAGAATTACATCGAGAGATAGGTGGTGCATTCTGGCAAGCAGTAGGAATCTGTTTCACGCCCAGATGAAACCGATGTCAGAGGGGGAATGTGTGCGTAGCGTTAACATGATAGGTGTGGCAGGACAGGGGTTAGGCCTGTTAGCTTTTTCTAGGTGGAGAAGAGAGGGAGGGAACCCTTCACAATCCAAACCAATACTCAGAAGATAGATTAACGACAAACCAAAGAGGACACCGCAAGTTCTTGCAAGTGAATGTTACGTTTTTTGTTTTTCTCCACAGGTATGCCTGCTCAAGATTTTTTTTTACAAGACAAAGCGATACAATCCACAGTACACTACAGGCTAATTGATTCCATGTTTTCAGTGCGAAAAGAAAAAAGTTACATTGAAGAACCATAAATTCAAAACAGATATTAAAATAGCTATTCCACACATTTAGATGCCATTTTGACATTAAAGACACTGAATGTATATTTGTTAAACCCATTGACCTCTGCAATGCTAAGAAATTATTTAAAAAATGAGTCATAACTTACATCCAGTTATGACTCATTTTTGTTCCTATTTATGTGTTTTTTGTAATTGTTTTAGACAGACTAAGGAATGAAAAGAGGAAACAGTTGTTAATGCAACCACACTAGCAGGGGGCCTCAGAAAGAACTAAAGTTGTTAAAGAAGTTAGCTTTACAAAAGTGTGAGTCGAACATCAACAGCAGAAGAAGCAATCTGTTTCACACCTTTCATTTATTAGATGTATGCTCAAATTGCACTACCACCACTCCTTTGCACATGGTTTGCAAATCCATTTCTAAAACAAAAAGCAAAGAAAGTCACAATGTTCAGCAACTGGTCGGAGCGCCTCAGGACCCCAGAGTAAACTTTTACAGAGAGGCTAAGAAGTGTGATGCCTTAGTAGTTGGAAGATACTTTCTGGTCCCTTTCCTTAAAACTGGGACCAATTCCCCTGTCTGTCACTCTACAGGTGTTGTTCCAGTCTTCATGCAACAGTGAAGAGGCCTCTCAATCACAGCAGGCCAACATATCAAGATTTTTTCCTTGAGCATTTCTTGAATAGTTTGTCAAGTCTTTGCATTGCTACTAAACTAAGTCTTGCTGCAAAAGATTAGCATTGAGCATAGAGGTAAGGTAAGGTTAAGGAGCAGTTTTGAACCAAATATGTCTCCACCTTGTGGCTTGGTCTGAGTTGTGAAGTACAGCTCTGTGCGTGTCACTGGTAAATCCTTATTCCACTCCTCCTGTTCTTTTTCTTTGTCGACAACATATTTTGTCTAGCAAAAGCCCGAGTTATAAGTTTAATGTAATGACTAAAAAATGCACTGTTGGCAGGTCTTAGTAAAGCTCCATATCCATCAGGGCGGTTTCCTCTGCAGTGTTGACCTAAGTCTCCACAGATATATTATACATGCTGGAGGAACAAGTCACATATCTCCCCTCTAAGCTGCGTGATCAAAATGAAACAGTGGGGGAGTAAACAAGTCAGGGGACTCTGGCTAAGAAAAAGAGGGAAAGTGAGAGAGAACACACTATCTTAGATGTAGTCCCTTTTTCATTGCTAAGCATCAACTTTGCATAGAGTGGAACTGATGTGGCTGTACCTATATTTTATAAAGATAGCATTTAAGGTAACTTTAGCTTTTGGCTAATTTTGCCTCCAAAGCTATCCACTCTTCAGATGATGATGACAATGACAATGACGGGGACTTTGAGGAATATGATGAATGAGACGACGAGTAAATCTTTTTTTGTTGTTGTTAGTTCAGAGTGACAAACATTTATAGATTAAATGATGCATAGCACAGATTAATAAAAAAAAAAGAAATAGGTGCAACACAAAATTTACAGCAGACTAATAAAACATTTCTGATTACTGTTTTGCAAATTTTTCATTAGCAAAAAGGTTTTGCTGAGTGTACAGTCAAAGTTTGGAAATACCAATGCTGAGTCATTTTTAGGGACTCAATGCAACTTGATGACCATGATGTTGACGAATGTATCTGCTTACGCACAAGCATTTCAGCAACAGGGAACAATACAAATCTACTGTATGTGGGCTAATGGCCATCTGGTTGGGAGCTGCACAGTGTCTCCTCCCAGCAGGCAACTAAAGCTGAGCCAAGACCCCAGGCCTAACACCCTGCTGGACTTTGAAATCAGATCTTTATTGTCCATAAAGCCTCAGCCAAGTATGAAGAATCAGCCCTCCCTAACTAAACACACTCACCCAGCAGAAAAGGGGACAAGATGGGAGAGAAACCACAGAGGAAGGAGAGGGGCAAGGTGGTCGACAGAGATCATTTAGTAAATGTGGTACAACTTCATAACAACCTTAAAGATATTTCAGGATCACTGAGAGAAGGTCAAGAATCAATGTGGCAGAAATTTATTTTTGGGTTTGATTTACATGTGATGCACTTGCGACAGCTATGATGTTGTCAGAAAGCTGCTTGCATCTCTCCAGGTGATACATTCATGTGTATTCTATGGTATGGAAAATAATACTGCAACCATTGAATGTATTCAAGCAGCCTTCTCAGAGTCCATAGCTTTGTAAATGACTCAAAAACAGTTTTCACAAATCATCAGTAGCAGTTTTTGCTGTCAGGAGTGGCAAAATCAGTTTTTAGGTTTGAGGCCACTTATGTTTCACATAGGCCGAGGTTGGTTTGAACAGATTTTAAATTAAATTATTTGCATACTGTATCATCTAAAATGATTTAATTAATTAAAACAATGGTTCTTGGTAATAAGATGAGCCTAATTCTGAGTAATTGAAATCGTTTGGTATGTGGAAAAAATAAGTCTTACGGACATTTTTATTTGCTGTTCATACTGTGATATGCATTCAGTGAATATTTTCTTCTCAGCAAGGGGTATTCCAGAGAATTTCTTAGGAGTCAGGGCTCTGTCTAATAACAGACGACACTGAAAATACCAAAGTGAGGATAGAAAATCATTAAATTTTCCTTTTTCAAGAATATTAAACCAGAAACAGATTTTCATTGTTGAAAGGTTTGAAGAACATATGCAGTTTTCCTCTCCTGAACTGTATTCGGGTGAGAAATTAAAGAGGGATCAACATGTCTCAGATTCAGTTTGGTTCAGGAGGATCTGATGCAAAAAATATATGTGGACCAAGTCAGGTTTTGACACTCTTAGCTGTTTAATTAACTCTGCTGACAAAAATGGCAAACATTTTTGGGAAATTTTTTTACAATAACATTTAAAATTACACTTTTGGAAACATAGTTGGATTATTAATCCAAAACCTGAAAAACCTTAGGTGGTTTGTTTGGATGTAGCTGTGCAGTGGGATTTCAGCAAAGAAACCTCTGTTTCTATGCCTCGGCTACAAACTAAGTGGTTAACACAGTAAAGTTAAAATATTTCAAAAACTTAAAAAAATAAAATAAAATTCAACAGTATAGAAGTTTGGGAGTGGGCCTGTGCCAGTGGCAATGTTAGAGGTGGTGGGTGAGATCTGCAGAAAAGACCCAATAGTGAGAAACAAGGCTTGCCTCTGCCTATAATAAGCCATTACTGCAAACTCCTGTCGAACAAACCTTAAACCAAGGCAGATTTGGATGATGCAGGGCCAACATTCTTGCCAACAAAGATAAATCCTGCATTGACTCTGTTTACCAAGCACGTCTCTTGGAATACCTAGGCGTCTGTTTGTCTGTCTATCTGTCAATCTGTCAATCTAAAAGGATACATCTGAGAAGTGTCTCTTTTCAAAGCCATAATTAAACCTTCAATAGATCAAGCATAGAACAAAGCTTTATTCTAAACAAGTATTGTCATATGAATCCATCAGTCAAGTTAACCTCACCCTGCTTGGATTGATTAAATGTTGGGGGAAAAAAACTGCTATTGATTTATTGACTAATGTGAAGTCATAAGAATGAAATCCTTCACATCATGAGAAAACCTGATACGATGTACAGCAGGATAAATTATGTGTTGGGCACATACTCTGTAGTGAAATGTACCAGAGGTGAAGCTGAATAAAACCAGCGGCAAAATTTCACTGATCAGGATCTTCTGAAACTGAAGCTATCTTAATTAAAGAAGAACATCACTTCACGTATCGCACCGTAGTTTGCATCTCAACAAATGGTCCAAATGTCTGTAAAATCAGTTTCAGCTGTGTTTATTTGGTCACATTGTGATAGCTGAATGTAACACTGAGTACTGGCTAGAACAAACTGTGAAATATACAAAAAGCCATCCAGTGAGATTTTACTGGAACTGGTTTAAGTTATTAGAACTTTTATATGGCACCTACTTTAAAGGGGGTCAATATTTAAGAAATACTTTTTATATTAAACATCTTTATTTAATTGTCATTATTTTCTAGAACTCAGTTTCCACTTTGACATTAGTAAGGTTTTTTTCTTTGTATTTTTTTGTCGAATGCGATAAAAAAAGGGTAAAAAATTATAGCAGGTTTTAGTAGGCACTGTAAATTCCTATTCAAATATAAACAGCAAGGCCACCTGCAAAAAATACCACCATGATGAATTGTTGGGTGATAAATACAAAAACTTCTGCTTTGGCAGATGAAAAGTTTTGGTAAAAACATAGTATCAAAAATGTTCCTTTATCTTGTTAAAAAACATTGGAAAATGTTGCGTAGATTGTGTTTGTTTCTAGTCCTCATAAGTGATATTTACTTGTGACAATGCAAATATACAAAACCTAATATTCCCACCTTCTGGAACTTTTCATATTTTAGCTTTTAAACCACAAGCCTAAATGTATTTTAAGGCTTTTATAGAATAGACTGAAAGTATAGCACAAACGTAAGAAAATGGAAGGGAAATTATGCATGGTTTGAAATTTACAGCTTAAATCTGAAATGTGGTGTGAATTTTTATTCATCCCTCTCTACTCTGACAACCCTTAAAAAAATCAGGTGCAATCTCTTGGGATCAGAAGCCATTAAAACAGACTCCACTAATTTAATCGCAATATAGCTTTAAGCAAAAGCCTCAGAAGAGAACTGCTGAAAGAAAGCCAACAGAAGCTTGCAGGATGATTTCAGTCTAAATTACGACTGAATAAAAAATTTAAAAATTTACAGATTAGTGATTAATGAATCACATTACCCCAAGAAGAGGTCCAATTTGAAAAATACATTTAATAACCAGAAGTTATTCATTTCTGGTTGCAGTCTATTGCTTCTTACTTAAAATAAAAACCACAAATGGCTGCAAAATGAAGGGGTGTCCCTAAACCCTATTGCCCAAGAAATTAAGACTTTATTTATTTTTACTTATTTAATTGTTCATTTCTTTTTATTTATTTTGAACATGACAGAAGTATAAAATCACACACATCATGTGTGTGTATAAAACACACATGAATATCAGCACACATGGCCTATCTTGGCTTTCTCAGAGTCAAAATCTTCTGGACTAAAAAATCAAAAGTGCCAGTTATTAGCAGGAAAATGATGAGGAATAAGTTCTGCAAACTTCTCAAAGGGTCTTCCAGCAACTGGAACCATTATGATGAACCAAAGAATACCAAAACCAGTCCAATTACCAGAATAGAAGGGAGCATCTTAGCTGACCGTTACAAAGTGGTTTGACGATAAGCCACTTTGTGACAGTAGTGGAGGCTTAGTCAATGGGCAAACAAAGAAAAAACTCGTGTCTAGGTACGACTACCAGAAGAGATGGCGGATGCCGTAGATCTTTATGACCAAATCTTGAGCTTTCATCGAATGTCAACCAGAACCAAGAAATGGATATTCCCATCACAAGTGCCTGGCCCTAGACAATGTTTCTAGACATGTTTATGTATGTTATGGTTGAGATGGAACTGAACATGAAAACAGCCCTTTAAACCATTCAGACTACGAACACAACAGAGACACAATTAAAACTGTCTGATGACTTATCACCCGCAATAATAACTCAGAAATAGTCCAAATAGTTTGGATGTATTTTTATTTCTTTCCTACTTACGGAACGTTTCTGTTTATATCACAGGTTTGTGTTGCCTTTCTATCCTAAAGAAAAAGATATAAAACTCCAGATATTTCACAACGAGATATTAACATTCATGGAAAAACCTCACATAACCTTATATTAAAGCAAAAAGTACCGCGGCCACCATAAGAAAGGCTTACAGTATTCAATTATGCCGCGTAACTGATCAGTACAGTATTGAGAGGGAACGCAAAAGTTTTGCAAGGGAACGCAAAAGAAAAAAATTCCCCCAAGCCCCCTAGAGGGCTCCGTAGAGAGTAGCTCAAGATAACCACATAAAATATATTTTCCTACACAAACACAAAACTGCAATACAATGTTTTTTTTAAAAAAGTACTTACCAGGTTAAAGTCATTGCTGGCCCCGCCCTCTATCCAGTAAACGTAAAATATCCTAGAATGCAACTGTACATTACAAATTTACAGTACAGCTGTAACTTTCCGCACGTGATCCAGTGGTCCAATCACGTCTTATACACTTTCCATACGCATTTCAGATCACAGTAAAGAGCTGTATTTTCAAAACTCAGCCACCTTACCGTATTTTCATGTTGTAGTTTTTAGAGCCATTTGTTACAGTATAGCTCACCTGTTTTGATTTAACTGCCTATTAGTAAGAACAAACTGAAGTGAGCTAAAATTTAACTTTCTGGACAGAGTGACAAGAAGTTGTCCATAAATGCTCAGAATGAGAAACTGTTACATTTCAAACATTAAAACCTACAAATCTTTATCCTAAACTTTCAGAAAAGGTGAACTAATTATGGATTATTTAAGTTCAATATTGATCTTGTTTTTCAATAAATAGAAAGAAGATCGCTATTGAAAGACAGTGGTACATGTCTGAGGCAGTTTGCCAGTGAATGCTCTGCATCATTGCTGTGGAACGAAGTCTGGTGACAGGGCTTTTATGGACAACCACAGTACAGTGGTATTGAGTTTCAGTGCATTTGCCCTTGGCCAGATAAAATGATAGGCTAACATACCCTCACGTACAACCAGTTATTAATACATGACATAATGCACGTAATTTGTAAAAAAAAAAGTCCTGTGGAATAGCTTTTTGTAAGGTGGCCAGTGGTGCTTTTTGATATGGGTAGTAGCTCACTGCTCAGGGCGACACGTTGTTTGAGTGGCATCAAAGGGCAAAAAAAAAAAAAAGAATAAGAAAAGGAATCTGTCTGTACAGTGCTGTGAAATAGCATGTACTCTGTTCCAAGTTTCTTCTGATTTTGTTTTCTTTTTGTCGTCAAATTATTTAATTAAAAAAAGAAGAACTTTACAAATCAAGCTGTTTGCTAAAAACTGGTTGGAGTCATTTTCAGATTGATTGATAACAACGACTTTGTTTCTCATCTGTTTCTAAGTTTCTTTAGATCTGTGTATGATGTCTAATTTTTAACAATATTTTGGCCTTCATCATTTTGTCGGACAGGTTTTATTTAATTTAGCTCATGCTTATGCCTGTAGATCTGGCAGTAAATACACCTGCATATGGTCAGTTTGAATCAAAAGTGAGGTTAAACACAGTTACCTGGGTGTCGTTTCCCTTCCTCATTAAGAGTGGATGGCTTTTTTTTCCTAAAGGAAATCGTCATTTGAAAATTGCTTTTTGTATTTACTTAGTTTATCTTTGTCAGCTAGTAAAATTTATCTGATAATCAGAAACAAGTGTGAAAAAAACATAAACATCAGAGGACACCTGTAAGGGGCAGATACCTGTTACAGCCCTGTACCACAGGAATTTCAAAAAGATCAAAGACGAGATTCATTAATCTTCTCCTTATTCATTGAGTAAGTAATAAATTATATATACATAAGGAACATTAGAGGGTAATATTGTTTTTCTCTATTGTTCAAACTGTTTTATCCTAAATAGTAGCACATTGTACAAGCAAAAATGTACAGGTGAAAAGGACTAAACTTAAATTTAGTTATGTTATTTTATTATGACATAAGAACCACTGCCTCTTTTTTCAAATGAAATTGAACGTGGAAACTACAGAAAATTGTAAATATGTAAATATTAGCTGCTTTAGTTACTGTTACTGTGTCCTTTAAGCTCAGACAACTTAAAACGATTCCTCTGCTACCACAAATTTTAAGTTTTGAAGATAAACATTTGCGAGAGAATTCACGTTTTGCGTGCTCGTAAAGTTCGCATATATCTTAGGGCAGCACCTGGTTATTGAGTTTACCCTCTCTGATCTCAGCCCGGGTCCTCCTGAAACTAATTGTAGTCCCCCCCCCCCCCCCCCCCCCCCCCCCCCCCCCCCCCCCCCCCCCCCCCCCCCCCCCCCCCCCCCCTCCCCCCCCC
>CAEFZY010031317.1:0-27136 GCA_903066815.1 Brachyrhaphis roseni
TGTTGCCAACTCTATGCTGGCAGCACTGACTGCCTGGCCCGGGCCAATGCAGCCTAGCAGAATTACTCACTAAGGATCTCGCTAAACAAAGCTTACGGGAATAGACATTTTTGCTTCATTTTTTTGTTTTTTTTAAAGCCTGACCTGCCAATTTTGATTTTGGCTAATACAAATTTCTTTGTCTGAAATGTCGCTAAATAAAGCAAGAAAGTCGCCAAGTTGGCAACAGGGGGGGTGACTATTGTTAACTGCAGACATGACCTGGTGGGCCGGTCTATCAGTCAAACCTCTCTTACAGGACAGCAGGGGACATTGGTTGATTTTTTTTTTTTTTTTTTAAGGTCTTTCTGGAGGTAGATGAGATCAGGGGATAAGAGCGACTTCACAGTCGGCCGATCACCAATCTTCCAAAATTAAGGAAATTGGTGTCAACAAATCAATGCACCCCTATTAAAAACTATGTAGCTTTCAAGTGAATAAAGATTACATTTTCTTATGATTACAAAGTCTACACTGGCATTGTGACCGTGTCCTTATTAACTCACTGATCTATGAGATTACAGATGCTGGAATATTCCTTTCTCCTGGTGTATTTTGTCCAAACTTTGTTGGTTTCTTTGGTATTTTTTAATCTGTCAATTTCTGAGAAATTTACTGTCATGTAGCTTTTTTTCTAAAAAAAAAAAAAAAAAAAGCATTACTCTGTTGTTATAAGAGGACTTTTTAGTTTTTAAAGGTCATAGCACAACCTTCTGAGAGAAGAGAGCTCAAGGTTTCTTTTAACACCTCCAACAGCCTTGTGATAGTTACATAATAAGTCACAGATCTGAAATGCTTGGCAGTGTTCTTGATCCTTGGAGTTCAATAATGGTCCTCACTTGTTAAAGTTTAAACAAAGAAATGTGCACTGTGTGTAATGAAACTCTCTGAACTTTTTAAAAAAGTTTACTCAATCCAGCTTTTTTAAATGATTTTTTTTAACGCACTTGAGGACTCTTGAGTTTCATGAACCAGGGTTTGATGGGAAAATATGTCAAGTGAATCCTCCACTAATTCATGGTGACGTAAAAGCAATTCAGCTACAAAATGGCAAGGATCCCAATTTGACTCTACTGTTAATAGGGAATATTTACAGCCATAAAGACTTTGAGAAGTCAAGGCCTGGGTAAATAAACATCTGAGAGCGATCTGGAACGCCTGGTACTCTGATGTTCTTTTACCCCAGCTTGTTGTTGGCAATGGGTCTCTGTGGAAAGGGCTTGTTTACTATAGAAACCTTAAGAAATTATGAAATATGTGCGTTGGAGGCTGAAGGAACACCTTTTGAGTCTTTAGTGTCCACTCTGATTTATGAACTAGTGTCAGTGTAACATCGCTGACAATTACCTGGATTTTGGACAGTATTGTAACATCAGCAGTACTGCTCACTTGTCAGGGTTTAAATTGCTATATATGATTCATCCATATTCCATGGTGCTGGTTACTCTGTTGCATGCAGGAGAGGATTTTTTCTTTTTTTTGCCTCATCTGAGTCTGCTGAGGCAAGCATCCTGCTTCTCCTTCACTAAAGTGACCTTTTCTGAGTTGCTGCCTTCAGAAGTAAGTGGGCTCCAGCTGCCACTTGCTAAAAGGTACACAGTTGGAGAGAGGAGAACACAGAAGAAGTCTCTAAAGAAAGCTTGTTTCAAAAGGAACAACACCGCTTCAGTGCCTTGTGCTGCAGCTCGTATTTCTGTATGAACTGGTCTTGGTATCTGTAACAAACTGCCATGTGGTAGTTGCATAACATGGCTTTTTTCCAGCAAATGCTGCGTAACAAGCACTTGCTAAAAAGACAATTTAGAGGAAAGTCAATAATAATAAAGGATTATGTTTATGTGGTTTGTGTAGAACAGCAATTAATTTCTAGCAGCCGCTGTGCTTACTAAGAGAGGTTGTTAGTAATTTAATATTTTCTTCCTTCCCGTGTGTGTTTGCCTCAGTATGTATCAGAACTTCGCTTTGATGGCTTTTCCCTGCGCTCTCCTGCGCATCGAATATTAGACTCGGGTCTCTTCCAGGCTCCCACCACGGGTCACAAAGTAAACTCTGAGGTAAGTCTCTCAAAACCAAATTTTTGTATCCCTGACCTTTTTAACACTGATGATTGTATTTTTTTGCTTTAGATTAAAAATGCATTAAATCCCGAACTTACTTTGAGCTTTGTTTTTGTGAATATATTTTAATACCATGTAGTCTTTTTTGTTCCTTCTGTCCTTGTGTGTTAATCTGAAGCCTGGGGAAGGTTTTGGTGAAATGGAGGAGCAGAGCGATTATATTCTTGTTCTGTCTGTTCTTAGGAACCCCATTTGACCTTGTTGTACCTCCCAAGTATTTAGTAGAATGAAGACTATGCACTCTTCTCTTCTAATTGTTTCTGATGGCTGCAAGGAGATGAGGTCAAAATGGTCACTTTCTTGCTGGCCTTTAATCGCATAGCGGAACTTGTAACATTCAGGCAATTGAAGCAAATCGATTTTATCAAACAAAAAAAAGAAGTGCTGACCTCTTTTCTTCCTCATGACCATTCAGCTAGAAAATTACATTTTTATTATATACATTCAGTTCTGTTGTCCATCTGAAGAGGGACATTTTTCTTCATCACCTTTGTTCACTCTGTCAGGTTTTCTGATTTGACATTTTTCCTCTTATATTTTTGTTTTGAATATTAAAAGCGAGTAAATAATAATTTTCTTGCATTTAAAATGTTAATTTAAATGATTATGGTGATTTCTCATGTTTGAAACACTGAGGCTGAATCCAGCTAGTATTATTTATTTATGATAAAAAAACATTATTGTGCTGCACTTGCCATAATATTCTAACAATTACTAAATATTTACAGACTTGCCTTCACCATAGATAAATGCCAGATCTGTGCAATGTCCAGTCCTAACATCAAAAGCTGTAAACTACTATGCAGTTGTTTTTTTGTAGTTGTTACAGAACAGAGAAATACATAAACATTTTTGGTTCTCATTAAAGTTCAACATTTACCCACGTTTCAATTTGCCACGGTAGCAGAAACATGAACTGTTTCTGCCTCCCAGGTGTTGCTTCTGTCCTTTTGTCTCTGCAGACACAGTTAGACCCAGTAAGCAGAACCATTACTGCTGTAGTTTATGACTGTTATGTTCCTAATGTTTGTCTGTGGACAATATGCACTCATAAAGAGCTTTGCTTGTACAGTTTGTTTTTGTATCACAATGTGTTTTGTAACAATTGCATTACTATGCCTAGTACAGCGCAGTAATGAGCTTACTATAAAGATTAATAAGTACCAACAATAAAACAGAGTAAAGAGGACTTTTCCCAAAGAACTCAAAGTAATGTTTGGCTTTTTCTTATGGGCATAGAGAGGTGATCTTTCTCTTTTATTAATTAGACAATCAATAAGTAAACATTACTTTTATGTGAGTGTTATTTAATGAAATTTTCTAAGTATTCATTTGTACATGCATGTTTATTTTATTGGTTCTCTGTTGCGATAGCATGTTTGCGTGTCTCTGTCCTAATTTTTAAAACGGCTCCAAAGTTTAGATGTGTCTAGGTGTTTGTTGTGTGTGCAGCTTATTTACTTGTCCGTAGGGATTAAAACAGAAAGCATGTGTCTGTGATCTCATCAGATTCCTGTACAGAAAAACAGATGGCAAAGATTGTTTTGGCATAAGAACAAAAATAAAAGAGCGATGACAACAATCATACCTCAGCACCACTGGGAAAATGACTTTTAAAATAAACTGCACGCAAACACTCACATACAGCTTTGTTAGCTATACTGGGGGAAGAAGTATTTTTGCTTCCATTTTTCTATAACTGAACTCATGATGATTTGTCCTGTGGATCCGCCTCCTGTTGGAGGTTCAGGGTGGATTGAGGCACAGCTGAAGGTACGAGGCCTTGACAAGTTGAATTGAACTGAATTGAATGCATATACCTTGTCACTGCTCTGCATACTATGTGCTGTGGTTTTATTCCTCTTTTTAGATGTGTGTATTTTATTTTTAAAAAACGTTCTTGCATGAAGATTTTTTTTTTTTTTTACATATTTTGCTCTCACTCATCCTCTATCTGCTTTGGTTATGCAGGTCTTCCATTATTATGCTCCAGTTTTAGATTTGGTTCAGGTGGTTGATCTGTCAGAACTGCCCACATTTCTGATGTCCAACACTCACTTTGAGTTGTATCCTTCCTAATGCATCTGCCTATGTGCATCTGTGTGTTTAAGAATAAAAGGAAAATTGATAACATTTAATTTCAATGTGCATTTATGGTAAAGGTCAGCACACTCTTTTTCAATTATAAGATTTCACACATCAGTACAAAAATATACTATGCATTCCTAATGAGGCAAAAAGATTAAAGTAACCAGAGCCAAATATAATAATTACTTAATCATAGTACTCTGTGGTAGTCTTTTAAAAAAATAAGCCTGAACAGAAACACACACAAAAAATACAATTTTTCATCCATGTTGTGCTTTAGAATGGTTGCAATTCAAAAAATACAATAGGGTTATTGAAGAACAAGCCAAATGCTATTCATATTAAATGCCTCTCATTAAAATAAATCACAGTTAAGTCTGAGTAAGTCTGTTTTCTGTTGCCTGGATTTTGCAATGTTCCTTTACAGCAAATAAAAAGAGGCTTGTCTGGGAAGTCGGTGAAAGCTAAGCTTCTCTTGGACCAGCTGAGCGCTCTCCGTGGAAAGGTACTGATCGCTGTCTGTGCTGTTTACATACATAAGATCTTTTCAAATATTTTAATATCCAACCTTGTACCTTAATTAATTCCAGTCAAATCTTTCGCAAACTTTTTGTGAATAGCAGGATTAAATCGATGAGCCACGTTTTTCATGCTATTTGAAGGACTGAGGTTTTGGGCAATCTCATGTTTATTTGGTCTTTCTCCCAGGTTGGAGCTTTGTTCAGCCTATCCTGTATGATTACACCCATCACCCAGCCTCCAGCCAGTCAACTAAGCTCCCAGCGCTGGAAAGAGTGTTTATCCCGCACACCAAAGTCCTTTCTTGGTATGACTTTGCATTTTTAAGCTGTGAAATAAATTACTTGCAGCCCCTGAGATGTGGCCCGCCATCTTCTGAAATCAACTGCATCTGCACTGAATTATTGAGGTAGTTTGGTAGGAATGAAGCCTCTGAGGGTGATATAATGAATTATTATGGAAAATAAAGCAAAAATGCTGGGCACATTGAAAAACAGAGAAAGGCATGAAATAAATGATTACCTTCACCTTGAGTAAATTTACATTTATACAGCAAATTGAACAACAAGGATAATGTATTTTGTGTGCTTAGATCCTCAAATAAATGGATTTATTATTAAGAGTACAAAAGTAGAAATGACCTATTCAAGAATTGAAAATGAGCTCCTCCAAAGCAGGCATTGCTGTGTGAAACAAACCGAACCAAGAAGAAAAGGGAAACATTTTTGTTTTTTTCTATAGTTTGACTCTCTATATATCATCTTGTCCTGCAGTGCCCGATGTTGAGGTGAAAGGTGAAAGCGCAGTCTACTTCCTGCTGGTCCAGGGAGCGGACGATGTCGACTCTGGCACCTGCAGGGTCAGGTTGATGCATTCACACAGTCAACTTAATGGAGCTGCTGCCATGGCAACCCTCTCCAGCTTGCTAAGGGAGAAGCCTTTCTCATCAGGTATTTTATATGATAAGACTGCTGTGTTTTTGTGTCAAGAATATTTACTGAAATCTTGACCTTTGTCTTTATTTTTATTTCATGCACTGAGCCTTTGTGCCCAGGGAACAAACTGTGTCCCATTGGGTTAGATTGGCTGTGTAGACAGGTTTAATAACATATTTTGTAAATGTACCTTATTTGTTTCAGAACAGTTGTAAATCATTTGAATTCATTAGTTGAGCAGATGGTTTGTTGGTCAAATGAATGAGGTATAATGGTCCCTCTTCATGTGTTTCATTTTAATCCTTGATTCCACTAAGACCTTCCCCGCGTATTTCTCATTCATCCATTCACATCCACCACTTGTACAATTGCTACTCTCTAAATGCAGCCCATTGTGTTCTCACTCAGCACCTTTCTATAAAAACTAAGTTGAGTTGCACCAGTCACATATCTTGTGGCTGAATAATGACATTTTTTTACAGATTGAAAATCCTTGCTGTTTTAACAATGAAAGGTTTATTGCAAAAAAATTCTCAAAAACCCCCAAAAGGAACAAAAAAACCCCCCGTTGTTCAGAGCAGGAAGAAGCTGTGTGTTTTTTTTTTGTTTTTTTTTATCATTCACCAAGCATGAAATATCTTGCAACAGAGCTATAAATTGATGTAATGACTCCTTTGGCTCTCTTTGAATTTTTAAATACTAGTCTGGCTGGTCTAAAGTGTCATTATGATCTGTACCTGTTGTTTTTGTTCTCTTTTTTATTGCTGTGTTTTAATTACATATATCTTGTCATTGTTTTGCTTTTTAATGGCTTAGAACATTACAATCTAGGGTTCTCCCTCAATAGGCTTCCAGAGGATTAAGTGGACAAATCAAGTATGTCCCAGTTTTACAAGTTAATTTTAAACTTATTTTACCATCTCAATTTTTTGATATTTCAGGATATATATTTCTTTCTATTATTTGAAATGTTGCTGCTGTTGTAACTATACGGGAGCATAAAGGAGCCTTTTTGTCATGATGGATCATAATTATCATGATTTTGTGTGAGCGAGACCAGTCTCTGTCAAGCAGCCCTGCAGTTAAACAGGATTTTAATTTTATTTCAAATTAAAGTCAACATGTTTACTGAGTGAGCAATTAGCAACCTTTAGCATTTCCTGTTAAAAATATATTGCATGATTCTGGCAGCTGGCATTACAATGTGAATAAAGATTACGGTGATGGTAAAGAGGCGCTCCATCCAAAAAGACTTGGGGCTCATCACTAAAGATATATTGCCAGTCTACTTGCTGAAACTTGCAATTAGAAGAAGGGTTTAATGGCTGTAATAAAAATAAAGATTTTGCCACTGATTATTGAGAAAAACCGATAAATATTTTTTCTTCACTTACTGGTACTTCGAATCTTCTTTGATAGACGCCAGCCTCTCTACTTCTCAGTTGAATAAAATACATTTTTAATTTTGAGCCTGACTATCAGCATCTTCTGATTCTAAAAAAAACATTTAAAATTAAGCTATCAACTTCCTGTGCTGAAGAATTGCACCGTCCTCATATATGAGTATTTTATCAATGTTTGCAGATGAATGAATATCAGGTAGTCATTTGTTTAATGTATTGTTGTTCCAAACTCCTAACCTTTATTAAAATGGAAGCACCATGGTTGCAGAAGCTGACGGTTGTCATGGCTCACCCTCTTGTCTATATTGCAGTAAACTGAACTTTAATACTGTTGGACTCCACAGATTCACTTTATTAAACCCACAGGTCCCCATTTTTCTGTCTCCTTTCTCCTCCTCTTGTCTCTCAAAGCACAAGTTAGTTGCGTTTGCTATTATTATTTTTGTCATTTTGACAATATAATAGGGAAAAGGGGTAAATAAGAATTATTCAGAGAGAATTTGTGGGAGTGAGAAGTAGAAGAGTGACGCTTACGAGAAATGCAGTTGTTGTAGATGGATGGCTGAGTTTGGTTATTAGTATCTAGAGGAGTGGACATGTAAGAAAGTCCTTTGGCTGAAAGTTTCTCGTCTTTCTCTTTGGCTTTACATGAGATTTCAGCCCTGCTGTGAGATTTCCTCTAGTGAGTTGGTGCTGTTGCTAACATTTTATGCAACCTTGAAGACATGGTCTTTTGTAGTTTAAAAGCTTTAAAATGCAAAGTGAAGCCACAGAAGGTGTCCTTTATATTAAAGAAGTATTTTGTTGTTTGGAAAAGCTGATTCTTAAGTCACTTCTGTGTACCGCTACATTTTTGCAATGACTTGTGGCCGATTTACCATTTACAGGTTCAGCTTTCCTGGTATCTGTTAATATCTGCTTTTTTTGTTATTTTAAATTTTTTTATCCATTTGACAAAATGTTCCCAAATGGCGTAAAATTTGGCCTCTTTGTTCCCACTTTGAAAATCAAATATAAAAGTTAAACCCACCACCTGGAGTGGAAAGTGGCTAAGCACTGAAATGGCCAGAATGTGAATGAAGAACATGTTCCATAGAAATTAAAATGTAATTTTTAGTGTCTAATTGCTTCTGGGCTCAATTATTTTAAAACATCTCACTGATTCTGAAAGTAGAGCCAGCGCAAGCACAAGTTTGAAGTGTGATATTGACCTCCAAATTCATCAGACTTAAATCCGATCAAATGAGTGTCTTTGACCAATCCATGGAGGCCACACCTTGAAACGTGAAAGATCTGCCACTAAAATCCTGTTGTCAGACGGCATATCACACCTTCAGATGGAGCCTTAAGTTACTATTGAGTAGGAGTCATAATGTTTTGCCTAATTTATCCTTAATTCTTGTCTGTATGGCCTTAAACATTTCCTCATCTGACAAGATTGTGTTTTTTCACTATCAGGTCAACTCGTCCAACACAAATGGCATACACTTTTACATACTGTCGAAGACATAAATCCAGACAACATCTAACAAAATATAATCCGCCTTTTTAATTATGTTAACAATGAAAAGCGCAATCTACAGTTACATCTATTATTTCATCCCTTTTTCTTTAATTTCCTCTCTTTGATCAGGAGAGGCCGACGGCAACTTCCTCCATCCTTTGTCGTGTCTCCAAGGAGATTCTCTACTGAGGAGGGAAAGAAAGGTGGCCCAGGTTCAGGCGCTGGTTCTCAAAGAATATCTTAGTAAGTGAAACAGAACATGATAAATTAAGAAGGGAAAACTGAAAATTTGTTTTATGCAGTTACAATTACAAGAGATTTTGTTGTTGGGTGATATTTGTATAAAACTATTGTATAAAAGTTTTTAAAAAGCCGTGAGCAGAGTGTAACTTTTTCTGACAGATTACTAGACTTTTATTTTTTTAGACATGGCATCAAATAGTAAAATAGCACGTGGGCCAGCTGCAGAAGTTCAGCAGTTTCCTCGGGAGTTCTTCTGATTATTATGAAGCATGTGAGTTAAGTGTGCTCCCAATGATTGATGAACTCTTTTGTGCTCTTCGGCGTGTCTCTGCAGCGTGTGTGTGGTCACTGTACAAGCTGAGGCTTGTGTGTTTCAAGAGCTTCATTTATCATTCTCTTTATGTTTCACCAGCTCTGTTAACCATGAAACTTCAAAAATCACAGATAAGCCTACATTTTGGGTTGTGCAACTTACTAGAGTCAAAAAATTTTTTTGATTAAAATGCAGTTCAATTCTTACCGTTTTAAATGACCTTAATTTTTTAATCTTGTTGGACTGGTCAGTTTTTTTTTCTTTTTGTTTTAGCAAGCTTATACCAGGTGATTACGTTTTCTTCAACAAAACTATTATCAATAGGATTTAAATTATTTGTATAGCCTGCTAGAAACAGAGGCAACGTCACACTGTGTGAGAGAAGGTTTTACTTTTATGTTACAACAAAGAGGGAGATTATATTAGGAGAGCACCGATTGCAGTTTTTTGGCCAATGACTTTAAAAAGCCTGAGCTACCGATTCTAGTTTTGGCTGATACACTGTTTTAAATGCAATTCCAAAGTCACCAAATTAGCAACATTGGAGAAATTGCTGATTTTCAGACCTTTGCAGATGTAGATAAGATCATTTTCACAAGTCAGTATCGGCCGATCAACAAAAATTTTGGAAATAAGGGCCAGTTTATTTGTGCATTCCTATATTATTACTTTGTGGATATTGTAAACCATTTTTAGAATGTTAGCTGTGATCATAATTAACATTACCAGAGAAAGTAGATCCTGACCGTTTTTTCAGATTTCCACACGTCTACCAATATTTCCTAATTTAGCTTGTACCAGTGGACATAGTTTGAAAGGATAAATCAGATAAACTATTCTGTAACACATTCAATCTTTCTGTTATCTGAATTCTCATTTTTTGAAAGTAAGAGCCTGAATGCATTTTTACTCTATATGATTTAATTTTTAAACAGTTTACTGCTACTGAAAATGGCTAACTTTACCTTCTTCGTCCAGTAACTATTTTCACACCAAACACTGTGACTGTTATTGTGACATATTAGCTCTCAGCTTTGAAATCATACAGGTCCAAGTTTTGGAGTGAATTCCACACAAATCTAACATGTTGCCAAAACAAAATCCTGCCTCTGTTTATTTATAACCAGGGCAGAAAGAAGAAACTTCAGCTTCGTGTTCGGTGCCCGTCAATGACTTGAAGGCCATATTGAATCTTGCCAGGGAGCAGTACCTCAAGATGTTTGACTCCATTCTTCCAATCGCTGAAAAATGTCTGACAAATGAGCAGCCTGCAGAACGTACAGGTATGAACCAAGAAAATCCCACAAACAAGGCAGCTCAACATTTTGCTTTGACATAGAATTCAAACCTGCGCATATTTTCTCTTTTTTTTTTTTATCCCGCAGTGTTTAAATGCTGTTTTTAACTTTGTCTGATTGCCTTCAACAGTTTTCCCAGTTTAACAAAAGAAAATGCTTTATGATAACATTCAATAAAAGCTATTCTTCTCTGAATAAGATTTATCGCCTTCTTTAGAATTCAGTTTCTTCAGTCCGTTGTTTTCCACTAGAAAACAGAAAGTTCAACCCACTGCTTGCTAGAAAAGATGCATTACTTATGGCTGCTCATTGTTTAGCACATCAGTCTTCACAACATGTAACCTCATTGGGTGACCATTTCAGAAAGCAGTAGCTTATGATTTGCAAATGAACCGTATTGAAAGGAATTAAAGCTAAATGTGTGCGGTGAAGGTAGCAGCAGTTCTAGCTTTAGGGCTTGTAGACCCAGATGTCAAGCAGCTTTCATGTCATAAATGCTTTAATATCAGTTGGAAATGAGTTTTCACTTTACTGTCCATCATTATTTTCATAGTTTAATCGCCTTTGCTTGGAGGTTGAGGCTTTCGCTCAGCATGTGCAATAACATTAAGAGAAACTGTCGCAGCTGAGCAATTACTTGATTTATCCAGTCATTTCCCAGAAAGTGTGCATTACTGTGTGTCTTGTATATTATGTATTCTGTGCCACTCACACAAATAAAGTGCTCCTGAACATTACACAAAAGGAGCACTTGCAAAAAAAATCAGGTACAGCTTTGATGCGCTGCTGACAGCATGTGGAGACAAGCAGTCTAAAGGGCAATTTTGTTTATTTACCTGTAAATCCCTTTTCACCCTCCGTTCAAAGGAGGTGTGTGTTAATAAACTTTTAGGGTAAAGTGTCATCTCTTCACACAGAAAACACTTTTCTCCCTCAGGCTGTTGCTGTGCATGCAATGTTCATTCCAGCCGTTTGTCAGCAACGTTGACTGCCTGTCCCATTTACTGTTACCTACGGTCTTCTTCTCCAAACACAAGGAAATGTGCAGAGTTGGTAATATTTAGCTCGTGTTCATTCCTTCAGACTCCCATTCTGCCAAAAGCTCTGTGTGTTGACATGTATCAGGGGAAAGTTCAGATAACTCTTGTAATCCATCATGCAGCGCTTGTTGCTTACATTATACAGCTTACGGCACTGTAGCTCTGTCTGTTTATCATGCACCAGCTTTTGCTCCCTGAAACTGCTTTCATGATATGTGGGTTTCTCTTCACCTCTAATATATAATGCCACCTGTATAATGTTTTGCTGATTCTTTCTGACAGCAGGACTTTTGTTCCTTGTAAGGAGAAAATGATAGATATTCCCTGCTTCTCCTCTCTCTAGTCATGCGCTTCTGTACGCTCGAACTTTTGGGGTGAGAGCAGAATGACTTGCCAAGAGAACACCTGAGGTTGTGGTTTATGGAGGTTAAAATGAAGCCAAGCGCTGAGCCGTGACATACAGTTTATCATAGTGGAACAGCAAACTTTTTATTGAGGTTCTTTATGATGGATGGAATCAAAATAACCAATTATTGTAAAGCTAAAAGAAAGTTATATATGATTTCCAAGGATATCTGAATCGTGTGTGGTGTCCATTTATATTTTAACCTTTTTATTGTCTTCAGAAATAATCTGTTCTCTGTAAATTCAGTTGTTCTGGAAAGGCCTCAGAGATTTATTAGAGAACATTAGTGAACAAAGAGCATCATGAAGGCTGAGGAACACAGCAGACAAGTGTGTAGAAGTTTTAAACAAGGCAGATTGAAAGAAAAGCTTTTAAAGGCTGCAAACAATTGAAGCTTGGAAGTTCACCTTAAACTTAAGACTTGTTTTGTCTAGCTTTTAAATCCAGCTCTAAACTGTATTATTTTTGTTCCAGAGTTACAGACTGTCTCCCAACAACCATCTGATTGGCCTGAGAGAACCGTCCTCCACAATATAGAAAACCTGCAGAGAAAACGGCAGAGGAAGAGGTGATCTCAGTCGGTTTCCCCCAGAGTGTGCTTTTAATTCTTAGAATAAAGGTATTTATCATTCTTATATTTATATGTCTCTTAGGCTTGGTCTGCTGGGCCCCGGCTCCACTGAAAGCCTCCTGGGCCCTAAAGACAGCCAGAGGGGCTCATCTGCTTTACTAGATGCCAAAGAACTTCTAAAGCACTTCACATCTGATGGCTTGCCCTCAGGGGAGTTACAACCGCTGGCTATAAACAGAGGGTAGGTTCTAGGGGTTCTGTTTCTGATGGGGTTTTTTTCCCCTGACTTGGTGTAAAGCATCTCTAAGTTGAGCACCAAGAGTGCAGCTTTAACATCAGCTGTCTGAGATATTCATATGGAAACTGAATTTTTTTTACATTTGTGAAACTTTATTTTGTGTTTTTAAAAGCTGTTCTCACAGAATTACTAATACTTAGTGTTTATTCTGGCGCCTGGTATAAGTTCAGGGCCCAGCCTTACTTGACTTGGGTCAAAGAAAAAAACTGAAATTCTTATTATTTTCTTTCAATAATAATTCCACTCTAAGGGTAGCAGAGAAAAAGTTTTCCAGTCAACAGGTTCATCCACTTGATTGCTGAAGGTAGTTGGTGGTGCAGGATTAAAATGGATTGAATACAATTGTTTGCCACATTACTCACAGGGTCTTTAGCAAGTTTTGATGGGCAGAGCATCATCGTCATCATCATTTGTGAAAGTTGAGTTTAATTAAAATATTATGAAGGTCTTTTGATTTTCTGCCTACTCATGCGCCTCTCTTTATGTCTGCTGCTCCCTGTCTTCTTTCCCAACAGTAATAACATGTTCCAGTTGTCACCAGACCTCTCTCCCAGGACAATCAGCAAGATGCCCTTCAGCATTGCCTCATCAGCTCATTACCATGGCATAGAGTCAGTTTCTATAAAACCCTCATTGCTCTGTCGCGACAGCAACTTCTAAAGGATTAAATGTGATGAGGCTCCGATTTAGACCCAGCTGTCTCTGTTTGCATAGATTCTGCCTGGATAAGCAGCGATCCCTGGACCGAGACCAGGCTTTTGTGCGCCTCCAGTCCCGTCTGATTCGCTACGAGACCCAGACGACCTGCTCCAAGGAGCCCTGTGCTCTCCCCTTTGCCCTCAGCCCCGCCCCGTCACCTGCTGTTATGTCAGAACCAGGAAGTGTTCCCGATGGAGAGACCCTGCAGGACAACGATGTAGCGCAGCTGAAACGCAGGTCCTGGGACACTGACATAGCTGGAGGTCATCCTCGCAAAAGGTTTGATGTTTAATATTCCTCTTGTGTGAGGAAGTGGTATATGAGTTGATTTAGTAAAACTAAGGATAATCCTCATAAGTTAAGGTTTGCTCCTCTCTGTGTTCATCAAGGCTGGTGAAGTCGGAGAGCAGTGACTCGCTGTGTTCGCAGAGCAGCGGCGGCAGCGGCACACATTCCGCCATCAGGTCTCTACGGCAACAAGCAAACAGATCCCAGTCCACCTCTTCCTGTACGAGCCTCTCCTCAGCAACAAGAAGGTCATCAGGTAGGACAAGAACATTTGCAGCAGGAAAGAATTGAAAGAAACGAGGGACCCCGCTGTGTCACGACTCTTCTTTTAAATTTGTTTTGTTGTTTCAGAGTGAAAATAGCTTTTATGCCTTCACATTAACGCTTCCATTTTAACTCTGCATGTTTAGCGACTCTCCCATGTCCAGAGAGACTGAAACTCCAACAGCAGAAGGTCATTCAGGGACAAGCCGAGGACAAAGCTTCCAAAGAGTCTCGCTCCCAGAAACACAACAGGGTGAGTGATGCATGCCTCGTTATGCTGGTTAGTTTACCTTTGTGCAACATGACAGCGTTCCTTTACCAACATTTGTCTTAATCCTTAATTTGGAAGTTATACTGATTTTCTTTTTGTTGTCAACAGACTTTTATACTTTACAAAATCACTTATGATTTCATTCAGGATCTTTATCCAACTGTGTCCAAGTTAATTTATTAGCTTCTCAGGTGAAGTTGTGCTTCTCCTTATTCTACATTGTTTAATGTACAAGTAGCAACAAAGCACCTCCACAGCATGATGCTCCCACAACTATGTTTTCTCTCAAACCAAACATAATATTTTTTAACAAAAAGAAAAATACAATGCCAATCTGCCATTTAATAGAAAAAAATCTACATACTGAAAAATGTCCTTTGTGAGAAAAACATCTCCAAAGTAAAAGAAAAAAAAAACTGTTTTTATACAACTTTTGAGCTGGATTGATGCTCATTAAAACTCTGTTACTGCTTTTCATCTTTCTCTCATTATTGTCAGAACAACAGATGCTTACTATGAAAGATAGGCTTTTATACATTCTTCTAAATACTGCTAACATTTATATATTTATTCACACCATGGGAATCTTTTAAATTATTGAACTATATAAGATGGCATAAATAATGCGTACTGTTCCTTTTTGAGCTTTTAAACAGCTGACACTTGCTGCCCTGCAGAAGCTGAGCCTGCAGCTTGATATCTTAGTTGTTGTTTTTTTTATCTTGAATCTTTCAACGTTAAGATTTTCTCTTCCCATAAAATCTCCACAGTATTTACACAATTCATTTTTAGTTTTTACAAAACTCTGTAAACAACTGAATATTCAACCACCAGTTCTGGTGGCAGATGGACACACAATCAAACCCACCGTCTGTCTGGATGCTACAGATGAGAGCCATGCAACAGCTCCAGCAAAAATAAATACTTTATATTCTGCACAATTCACTTTGACTGTGTGGGTTGCATTGTAATGCTGCGGCTTATTCACTTTTTTTTTTTTAACTTTACTATCACCTCCTCCCTGCCTCCACAGCCACACACAGAGTTTTGTCCCTCATCCATGGGATTCACACTCAGAAATCCACGCAGGACTCGGCATGGAGTCACAGGTCCAACATTCGGCGCGCGCTCCGCCTCCCGACCTTCACTCGTTTTGATTTCCGATTACTATGCAAACACTCTTATCGTCCAGACCGGAGTGAAGAGGAGAACAGTTGGCTCTATTCAGAAACAATGATCGCTCTCTTTATTCAGGACAGAGATTAAACGCTGCTTTTCCACTCCTCCAGAGACTGAAAAGCACTGATGATTTCTCACAATAATTTATGGCGCTTCCTCAGAACCGTTGCTGTGACAAGATTAAAGGCGGATCCATTTATTTCAGGAATGTGTTTTTTCCCTGTCAGGACCGCCAGTGAAATATTTCCATGTTTGTACCTGCAAGTTCTCTCTATGAATGTAAAAGGCGAGTATTTATGTAAGAACGTCACCCCCCTCAGTCCCCTAAAGTAAAGACACTTTGACATTCACTGTTTTTAAAAGGAAAACTATGCTAAAATTAGTCTCTGTGAACTGAGTTTGCATTAGGTGGTTGGGGAATAAACACAACTACTTTTTATGTTCCCACAGATGTACTAATACAAAAGTGTGTGTTTCTCCTTAGATGCTGCAGGAGATTGTAGCTAAAACGCTCAAACACCATGGGATCTCTGTCGAGCATGAGTGCTTCGAGGCCTTCAGCAAAAGACTGTTTGATATCTCCAAGTTCTATCTCAAGGTTTGTCTCATTAATGCCCTCACTGTGCCATTGTTTACCTTTTATTTAACACTTTTTATTTTGTCTGGCGCTGTAATTTCAATGTTAGTTTCAGATTTTTTTTTTATAAATAATTATTTTTCTGTCTTTTTGCTTGCAGTTTCTTATGACCTTCTTATAAAAGTAATACAATGTTGAAAAAAATCAAAATATACGGGAATAAATGTTTTTTTGAAATTCAAGGACCTCCCAACTTCTTACCAGTGCATTTGTGCAAAAGAAAAAAACTCCCAGAGCCGGATTGCACACTCGTCAAAAATTGTGATTTGCATGTATGTTACAGAAGAAATGAAATGTTTGGGATTTTTTTCCACATCAAAAAAAGAGAGACTTTTAACCCTAAAACTGACTTTTGATGGGTTACAAAGTTAGTATGGTGAGAACTGAAGTTAGAATATAGCATTCATAAAAAAAGAAAAAAGAAAAATTGGAACAAGTGTGTTATCTAACATTTCTTTGGCAGTTTTTAAAAGGACCCAGGTGTAACAAAAACACATTTTTCTGAAAATTTCAGTCTTTGGTTGCTAAAACTGACATTGTAGGGGTTTAAATTTTGAAAATGAAAAAGACTACGGTGCTAATGTCTATAATGACGTTCATAAAAATTTAAAATAATGTTCATCAGCAAGCTGTGTTGTTTTGGGATTGCTGGCCTTTACTTTAGGCTTAGACTGAGTTTGAATAATATTACCGTACTTTCAATAAATGTTTCCTCTTTTAATAAGTTTGCACTTTCGTATCTTCTCAGGATCTGAAGACATCTCGGGGTCTGCATGATGAAATGAAGAAAGCAGCCAGCAGTAACGTTAAACAGGTAACGCCATCATCCACCGGTTTGGTTTTCTTTTTACAATTCCCGTCCCGCTGACTTGTTTGTTGTCTCTGTTTTGTAGGTTGTTGACTGGGTGCTGGAGAAAAGCTCAAAGAAAGGGAGGTGATCATCAATAATGAGCGCCGCAGAGACGTTTTAATTGATGTTCGCTGAGGTTTTGCCTCAGAGAGCAGCTTTTCTTATATTTAAACACATTCATGAGAGTGATTGATGTTTTAAACTTTTGATTGGTTTTAAACAGTTAGATTAAGCTCATTTATTTAACTTAATCCTTTTATTTGATTTTCTTGCCTTTTTTGCTTTCCAAAAAACTTTTCAAAGAAAACCCATTTTAAACTTCTCTTTGTGTAGTTTTGTGTTTAAACCTACTGATTTACTCTCAAGGCTCTGAAGCCGTAAAGCCGAAAAATAAAAAATAAAACAAAGCAGAGCCACCCTGCTAAGAGGCCGGCCTGGCGGGGGGGGAGGGGCGAGGGGGATGTACATTGGTTTGTTGTTTTTTGTTATTTTAGTCTTAAAGTTAACTTTGCTTCTAAACACATCAATAATTTAGTTTGTATATATTACATTTTTTTAAGCACAATAAATGTATTTTATCTTTAGTGCACATTTTGTTATATTGTGGGAAAGGAGGTATGGCTGTGTGGCAAAGACAAGGGGACGTGTTGTATTTAAGCAGTGCATTTTCTATTATATTAAATGACCAGAGCTGAAAACTTTCAACCCAATAAGGACGTTGTATTTATTTTGACAGCATAAACACAGCCTTAAGCATCTCGGGTCATATCTCTCCTGTTTCTCTTGGTTTCACACTAGTTTGAGGTGCGTCATAAAAAATATTGCTGGGTTTACACCATATCTGCAAGGAAAAAATATTACATCAATACAGCAATTTTCAAACCTATACTATAAATGTTTATTTTCACAAAGAACAAATTGCTTTTTTGGTGATATTTAAGCTTTGGGATTTCCTATTTTGATAATACAAAATACAGTTATGCTTCCAAAGAAATACAGAGGTTTGTGTTTAACATGACAAAAGTGAAAAAGCTTAAGGGACGTGAATTTTTTGATTATTGACCTTAGACACCGAAGAGACATCAGTGGTGACGGTCTCGTGTGGACTCAGGTTTCCAAAGTTTATAATAAAATCTAGAAACAAAGTTATATTACATAACCCGTTAAATCTTAACTACAAGCACTAAAAATATCACTACGTTGTTACTTTGCAATAACCTTTTTTTATTTTACAGAGCAGTTATCAAGAAGTTCAGATTTTACTAAACGTTAGTCAAAAGTTAGCTGAAAGAGCAAGGGTTTGTCTGAACTAAAGTTACTGTTGTCACGCATGAACACTGAGCTCAATCTAACTTAGTGAGTTGATCCTGAAGGCCAAAATCCCATAGTGTAACGGTTAGCTCTAATACTGCTGTTAAGTGTCTGTTCGCTAAATGTCTCTTTTCCTGATCAATTGATATCTATCTATCGACGTCAAAGCTGTGTCATTGCAAGGTTCTGTAAAGATAGTAAAAGACAAGTAAACACAATAGATAAATTTGGTATTTGTATTGCAGAGAAGTCCTTGAATCAAACTCTGGGCATGTGTAAAAACACATTGTACTATCTCCCTGTATTCAAGATATTCAAATAGGCCAGCAAAGCAGTTTCACACAGTAATTTCCATATGTCAGAATAACTCTATGAAGTAGAAGCTATATTAAAGGAAAATTCTTTATGAAGGAGGAGACGCTGGTGGCTTTTTTCAATAGTGATAGCACAAGCTCAGTCTGGCAGCAACTAGACTAAATTATTTTAAAAAGTTATTTTTTATCGGTTCCAGAGGAGGAATAGAATTACTTGAGTTCAAGGTTGGTTTTTCTTGTGGAGAAACAACTCGACTGTTGGAAGCCTGAGTCATTCGCAGATGGGTTCTGCAGGGCACATTAAATGAATACAGAGAACGTGAAATGAGTTGGCTGTCTGTTGTTGTTGCATGTAAAATACATGCTATTAATTCTTGTTCCGAGGGCTTGAAGATGAAAGAAAAGATGAGAAGGGTCACCTCATTTATGAGCTGCTTCCTTAGAAAACCTCAAGCTGTTTTAGCTGGAGTAATGTTTGTCTCACTGAAGGCCATTCTTCAAAATGCAACTCTACAAAGATCCTTCTTCTCTCCGTGTTATCAGTAGTAAAGTGTATGGGGAAATGCAAGACTACAGCTTATACATTACCATCAGCTCTGTGGACAATTGCATATTGAGGACCAAAAGTGTTCACACCACCTGAACCTTTCCACAATTTATCATGTTACAGTCCCAAACTTTAGTGTATTTTTTGGCATTTTATCTGACTAGTAGTGTGTAATTGTGACATGGAAGAAAAATTATAAATGGCTTTTCAATATTTCAGCTCACATTTTGTATTTAAGGTCCTTGAATTGATGCAGAAGCTTGTTAAATCAGGTGAAAAGCAGCAAGAAAACACCTAAAACATGCAGCACATGTGGGTCCTAAAGACCTCCGGTTCATATGAAATCCTACTTATGTTTAAATGTTCCAAAGCTCACACCTAAATCTAGTTTTACAATTCCAGCAATACTAACTGAGTTTGAGCTGTTTTGTAGGGGATTAGTTGCATTAGTGGATTGTATTTATGGACATTGGAGAAAAAGTGTCTGAACTGTCAAATAAAATCCCAATATAGCAACTTGAAGTTTGTGGCTTTGATTCAGTAAAGAAAAAAATAATAATACGCAAGAATACTTTTTCAGGAGACGTGACTGTGTTTGGGACAAACAAAATCTCAAAGCTTGAGACGCCAAATTACAAAAAATAAAAATCTGTATAGTAAATTACCTGTCAGATAGTTTTAGTTTGAAGAATTTGCAACCGGAGGACTTTATTTGAACAATTACCTGCACATACACTGAGGTAATCTCAAAGGAGCTTCCTTGTCCCTCCGCTGTGACTTATCAGTCCAAGTGGTCAAATGAACCTGGATCACACACTGAACAGCCGGACCCCAGGAGAAAATGTGCAGAGGACTCTTCAAAACTCACTTGCAGTTCGAGTAGAGTATGCTGCGCTCTTTTGGAGATGTCCTGGAGGACCTCCTACACCGTGTGTACAGACGCAGCATTTTTTGTTGCTACAAACACATCCCCCTCAACCATAAGTCTCAGCAGACAGTAACAATTCGTCCATGACTGATGGATGACATAAAATCCGTCTGCTGACGCCAACAGGATAGAAGGAGGAAGTGTGTGTGCTCACTATAAACTGAGCTCATTTAGGCAGTGAAAAGCTGTTTGTAATGGACTCGGTGTGGCAGTAACTTAAACAGACACTGTCACTTCCTATACAGTAATTAATAGGACATGCTGCAGTCTTCAGGCAAGCTTGATGTTTAACCTCATGTATAGAAATCTCTGAGAGATGTTGAGTTCGGTATACCTGAGCTGGAGCTGTAACAAGCAGGAAAATGAAAGGAAGAACTCCCATGAGAAAGGAAAATTCACAGAACCCTGCAACTGTGCATTTTCTCCAACAGTAATTAGTGCAAAACAGACTACAAAGCTGCTATAACCAAAGTGTGTGTCACCCCAGTATGTGTGTGCTTCGTTTTGTCTCGGCATTGGTAGGTGGTTAATTTGAGCGAGAGCGTCAGTGTGTGGCTGAACTCATTTTGGTGGGAAAGGCAGTGATGCAAAAACAAATATCACCAAATGTTTCATGAGACTCGATGAAAGTGGGGAAGCCTTTAGAAGAAATTACAGTCTGGATTGCACCATCCAGTCTGCACAACGGCAAACTTTTTTTTTTTTTTCCACACAGAAATAACTCGATAGACTGACAAGTAACAGACAGCTTTCGTTACACAGCTGAACATTGTTGAAACTAATGATGCAAAACAAAAACAAAAAACAGCAATTCAATTTTGAAAATTTCCTAAAAGTTACAGCCTCTTTTCCTCTAGGAATGGCCTATGTAGCCTATATAGACATATATGATTGTCTGGCATGTGTGCCTCTTTGTTGTCCTCTAAGTACTAGATTTTAGTATCTCTATTGGCACTTCAGTTGCTTTCAGGAATACTCAGAAGTGAACGCCCAGGAAAGTTGACAGCACTGAACTGGGAACAAGCTGCTGGTGGCTTCATGCTGCATTTACCTGTGAAGTCAGAGCTTGGACTTGGAAATATCATCATAGTTAACTTAGCTGAGATCCAAGTGGAACTCGGAGAACCAGTGGGAACAGCCGAACGTTTTGCTCAGGGCAGACGTCAAGCATTTTGAGCTCTATGTTGTTTATTCAGTGTGGAAACATGTTCAATACAACAGAGTATATACACCCAGCACTATTGGATTTTGACTGACTAAAAAACTAAGAAAAGAACAGATACAGATGCAAATATAAATACACCTATCCTGCAGTCATGTCTACACTGTAAATATGTGGAAGCCATATTGGATTTTGAGGCAATCATTTGACACTTGAGATTTCTACCTCAGGGAGCCTTCCGGATCTTTTTCGCAACTCAGAGCTTGAATTCCAAACATGCAAGTAAAAAAAATAAATAAATGTTTTTTTTCTTCTTTTCTTTTTCTTACGGTAATTACTATGACAAAACCTTACATGCTGAAAATTTCCAGGTGATGTGCTGCTGCCTCATATTGCCTGTCAACATGGAAAACGCTTATCGAGCTAGTCCTTTCTATGAGAAATCAACTCATAGCTCAACAAACTGTAGCTGCATGAATCAGTCTGAGCTTCATTTTGACTTTCATGACTGACACCATGTTGAGATCTTAATTCGTTTCATCATTTGCCATTTTCTTCCCTCTCCTTTTCTTTTTAGTTCTCAAACTTTCTTGTACGTCTTTATTAAAGCGATATTCAACAATGCTCTTGCGTACCTGACCATTTACAGCTGCATGCTTCCTCTTTATTAAACCCCTCAGTTTATGAATTATTCAGTGCTAAAAACTCCCCTACATTTATGGAATGAAACAATGTTTTGTGTCCAAATAACAGGAAATTTCACAATGTCTTTTTCATTACCAACCTGTGAAGAAAACTGTTTGTTTCAATTTATTTTAGCGTGAGCCTATGAAAAATCACAAAGATAACACAGTTGGTTACATGAATTTGTGCTTTGGCAACAAACATGGGAAAGCGCCATTAGCTGAAAACCTGTTAGCTCCATGCTCCAAAACAAGTCTTTGCTGTATATTTCCAAATATAAACACATATAACAACATGCCACTTTCTTGGCCTCTAATAATACACTGTTATTGATTCCTAAGTACAAACAAGAATATGTAGTGTGCTATCATCTCACCCAACCTGGACAGAACACAACCTATGGACTTTAAAAGATTATTTAAAAGATTATGAGAAAGTCTGTGAAAATGTTTACAGAAATCAAGAGTATTTCACTGCACTGATTGTACATGTCATCAACAGTAGATAACCATCTTTAATGGTTAGTGATGTTTGTTCCTTAGTTACATGTTGTCCTCTCTCTGCTGCAGAGTTTTGCAGTCTTTGTCTTAGATCAGATTCTCCATCTGAGTCTGAATAGAACATGCAACTTTCAATTCCCTTCATGTTCATGAATGTGCAGCATTTCTCTTTAATGTTGTCCATTTGGGGTTTTATGCAAACCCTGCACACATTCCTATCGCTCTCACTTCAACTTACACTTGGCTGCTAAAACAACAGATGCCTGCTTCACAACAACAAGTGGGATCACACACTTTTCCCTGCCTCTGTGGGTTCACATTGTAGAGGTATTATTTGTGTGTGTATGCGGTGGGGCACATTAGGAGGACTGGGGGCAGGGGGACTTGGAAGCAGATTCCTAAAGCATTCCTTTGTCTAAAACACATCAATCCCTTAATCAGCCCACATCTCTTTTATAATTAGTTTCTAAGAGATGGGAACTAAATGTTTTTATGTGTATGAGAGAAAGAGAGGGGGCAGAAGTACAGCAATGTCTTTCTCTTATAGCCTAAGGCAGTCAAATGATAGGTCAGAGGAAGTAGATAGTTTCATGTGTACATGTGTGGGCGTTTGTTTTTCAGAGCAGTGAAGCTTGACGTACAGCCCTCTATGAGAGGGAGGAATGCGGTGACAACATTACCTGACAAGCACGTCTCTGTCGGTCCGCTGCTTTTGTGCTGCTATGTGTCCTCCTGTGTGTAAGCGCTGCTGGGAAGATTACTCATTGTAGTCTTCTCTGTGAGCCGGTAACAACGGGGCCGTGTGAAATGACCCAGTTTTTTTCTCTTTTACTGCCCACAATGTGCGCCTTTGTCTCATTCATTTATTGTTCGCACACGATCACTTAAAAAACGTGCTTGAAACCTCAGTCAGTGTCTGAAGTCTGAGGTCAGATATCAATCAGAGCACATGTGAGGAGGGGCTGTTTAAAGACAGGAAACTTCTGCTGAAAACAGGAAAGGAAAGCAGAACTTTCAAGACTTCACCAGGCCATGAACTAACATATGATTAGCGTATGTTTTATAGAGTAGAATTTTGATATAAATGAGGAGGTGCAACGGGAAGAGAGAGAACATTTTCTCATTTTGTCAAATGACAACTGCAAACTTTAATTTATTTCAATAAGATTTCATTGGATAGACCAACACAATGTGGTAGTGAAGTGGAAGGGATACATGGTATTTAAATTTTATTTTAAAAATATGATTCTGAAAAGTGTGGCATGCATTTGCTTTCAATTACTTTTACTTCTTGACACATGAAATCATAAAAAAGTCACTTCGAAGGTAGATTGAGTGCAGTGGAGGGAAATTTAACCTCCACTGCACTCAGTATCAGTCCAGCTGTTCTGTGAAGGTTTAGCAAACTGCATTAAGAAGAACAATGAATAGGCAAGGAGAGAGCGTTCATCAGAGAAGCAACCAAAAGGGCCACGGTAACTCTGGGGGAGCTGCAGAGATCTACAGCTCAGGTGGAAGAATCTGCTGAGAGAACAACTATTAGCCATGCATTCCACAAACCTGCAAGAGAGGCAAGAAGAAAACTGAAGTCCCATTTAAAGTTTGCTCCAAGCCATGTAGGGAACAAAGCTCTGGCCAGGTGAAATGGAAAATCTTTGTCCACATGTTAGAAGGTTTTAGACACCTTGAACACCATCAGTTTAAAGATATGCGATGCTGGCAGAATCCTACTTAGCTTCAGCAGGGACAAGAAAACTGGTGAGTGTTTATGTAAGGATGAGTATAGTGTTATACTCAATACACTGTACTCAGGAAGACAATCTGCTATAGTCTGGGTTACATAAAAAGAGGGGTTAGATTGACATAAGCTTAAATTCAATAGATAATTTGTGTTAAGAAAACTAAATATTGGGGTGCTGTGGCGGCGCACAACCCACACATGGAGGCTCTAGTCCTTGATGCAGACATCACAGGTTCAAGTCGCGGCCTGATGACCTTTGCTGCATGTCTTTCCCCTCTTTTGTTACCTACTTTCCTGTCTAACCACTCTCAAATGATGGCTATTAGAGACAATAAGACCTTCTAAAAAAATTTATATTGGTTTAAATGGTTCTTGTTTGAGTTATTTATTTGCGTAAAGGAAAGAACACAAACTTCATTGTCTAGAAGTGCAAAACTGGTGGAGTGTGAAAGGTGCACAGCAAACTTTTCAGAAAATTTTATTAAAAGATGTCGTTTTTCTCTCAATTCATGAAAACATTGTGTTGATCTACCAAATACAATTTACAATGACATACAGTCATTCGCTTAATTTTTGATTTTGCCTAAACAGCACTGGTGTAGCTACAGCAAATACAAGTTTATTTTTAAAATATGAGAATATGGGGAAAGGATCAAGGTTCATAATAGTTGCAAAGCAACATATAAAGCAAATAACCAAACGGAGCAGAGACTGAATCCTGTTTGCTCAGTGACATGACAAAGCCTGTATTTGTCTCAGACATTCATTTGTTGTTGAGTGAGAGTCTAAATTGTGAAATATGGGAAACCACTTAACTTCTACTTACAAAAAGAACGAACATATTCTGAAATGATGGGAAATAATTATACACTTCTCTGTCCTCTTGGAAATCCATCAAGTTTTGGGAAATCAATCAAACTTTTAAAACCTGTGGTGCAGCTGACAGCTGAGCCAAGGTTTTCCACTCCAGCTATTTACTGCTTGAATGCTAATGCATCATCAGACAATTCACTCACATTTTCATCCAAGATTTTAAGAAATATGAAATTCATCTGGGTTTTTTCACCCCACAGAGAGTGTTAATCACTCATGACCAAAGTGAAGTTAAACATAATTGGTCCACTCCGAGTGTCAACCCCACAACCTCTGAAGCCATATATCTCCCTTTTCTTACAGATTCAATATATTTTATACATTTAAAGTGCTGAAGCATGCATAGCCTTTGAATTTATTTTATTGTCACATTACAACCACAAACATTTCATTGGGATCAAGAAGAGTATAATTTTAATAAAATTCTATAAATTCTAGTGTTAATTTATGTTTCGCACAATTTTGTATGTAAACATTTAAATGGAAATTTAGCTTGAAAGAGCAATGGGTGCAACATATTAAAGATAAAAGGTGCAGCTCTGTACTAAAATCAGATTTTTTTCCCCCGCTGAGCATGAATGGACACAGTTAACACTGTTTGTCCATCTGATTTCCTCATGTGCAAATTTTGCTCCAGAAAATGACTGATTAGAGAAACCTACTTCATCAAAAGCATAACTTTGCAGTAAAAACAAACAAACAAACAAAAAAAAAAAACAACATAGTTTGACTTAAAATGTCTGAGGTGGCCGTACTGCATTCCCTGGATGTTGGCGGTTACTAGAAAAAAAACATCACTTTTAATTCAAACACATCCAAAAATGACACTCAGTAAGGAGCTTAAAGCAGCTTAGTTTATGAAATGTTTCATATCTTTATCTTCTCTTTCATGTTCGAATTTTTGAAAGCAGTGGGAATAAAGGTTCATGCACACTGGAATGCACAAACACTCTCATTTTAACTGTGGTTAGAATTTGAAATCTTACCACAAGTTGACTGATAACTACTCCATGAGTTATGAGCAAAGATATCACCATTCAGGAAATGGGGGAAATATTTTAGGTTACTTGCTCTTTTTTTTTTATTTCAACCAGTTATACATTCTTGTCCTTGTATGTGAGGAATGCAATTTTATTTTATCATCATTTAAACGGTTGTGTTTGTTAGGCATTCACATTCCTGAGTTCCTCCTTTTTTTCCCACCTACTTCAGGATACTTTCTGCTATTTCAGCTATTTATCTTTTACCATATATGCTCATTCAGGACATTATGGCTATGTCTCTAGATATTGACATCTTTGATGGTTTAGGAAATATGCAATTTTTTGTGACCATCTTGGACTCCATTGAAATGAATAGAACATCCCATAATTTCTGAAAAAAATTGCTAAAGACTTTGCGGTCTTTCACAGTTAACTACTTCCATGTATGCATTTTCAGCTAGAAATGATGCTTTCACAAAATTTCTTTTCAAGTTTCTGCTCACATTATGTTCAGTCTTTTTTTGGGGGGAGGGGGAGAAAAAAAGCACTGGCCAACTAACTCTGAGGGTTCCCAGTCTAACCCTTCAAAGCCTTCTGCTTTTTATCTAACATTAGCTTTGTAGCTAACATCTTTCAACAAATAAGCTGCTCTGCCCTTGATGAGCTAAAAATAATTTTTCTTACTGTTTATGATCTTCAACTTGTACGCGGAAAGGTTTGCTTTGTCAGAAGATTGTAAACTGTTTTACTTTTATAATGTTTCTTATTACATTTCTGAGTCTTTTTCACACTGGATGGAGTATGTGACTGTAGGTCAAGCCCAGGTGTTACAAATATTCTTTTAGCTTTAGCAATTTTTTTTTACATGGGTTTTTTTCACACTGCATAGAGTT
This sequence comes from Brachyrhaphis roseni, assembly GCA_903066815.1. Lineage (NCBI taxonomy): Eukaryota > Metazoa > Chordata > Actinopteri > Cyprinodontiformes > Poeciliidae > Brachyrhaphis > Brachyrhaphis roseni. The sequence continues at coordinate 26,899 of CAEFZY010031317.1, forward strand.
GCTGTAGGTCAAGATGCTAGTCCTAACATTGAGGCTATCATTAGTACATCAGCTAGCTTTGGCTGCAGAAAATGCTAATTTTTCTAGTTTGCCCTTTTACATAGGCTTTACTGCATAGAGTGTTTCTCTCTCTCTCTCTCTCTATATATATATATATATAAAAAAAAAAAAAAAATTCCCTTCTCACCCACCGCGGGTGGTGTTTCTTCCTCTTAGCTCGGGTCCTCTACCAGAGGCC